>MU668679.1:0-12087 GCA_026770625.1 Nicotiana glauca
TATTGGTAATAAATTCCATAACTTATGCCATTTAGGCATATTATCAAACATCTTGTAGGCATAGATATTTACACCATATGACTATAGTACTGGTTCCTCCAACTATCACCATTAACCAACAATTCATCTCACTATCATTCTTTAGCAATTTATACTCCTAACATCACGTGTGTGATCAACCATTCACACCCAAACCAACAAAATTCCATCAAATATACACATTTAAATTCCTACCATGTCCATGTATTTAAATTGTGAATTTATGGTCTCCAATCACTATACCATAAGTTGTAATACTTGATTCATACTCATATTCCCATAATATATCCATAAATATAAGTCTAAGGTGTAGGATTTACCTTTTGGAAGAAATCTTGCAAAACCCTCCTTTGAGTTCTTGAAGTAATTTCTTGAAAATCTATGGATTTTAAAGATCAATCCATGTTAATATAAGTGTTTAGGAGTAGTAATCAACTCAAAATACTCCAAAAATCTTACCTTGGATCATAGAAATGAAGGGTGGGACGGATTCCTCTTGAAAGAGCAAGAGCTTGCTCCAAAAATGACTTGGGAACTCTCTATACCCGGTCTTGGGTATTTAGGGGCCTGCTACTAGCGCGCCCGCGCTAATCCCGCGCTAGTGAGGCAGAAGATAACTCAATTAGCGCGGGCTACTAGCGCTCCCGCGCTAAGGCCGCGCTACTGACATATGCCCATTAAAATGATCATACCTTTCTGTATACACCTCCCATTGACGAACGGTTTATTGTGTTGGAAACTAGACTCAAAGGGATTTAATTTGATAGGTTGTGGGTCACATAAATCCTTATATGACGGGAGATATGATCGTTTAAAGTGAGGTCTTATGCACACTCATTTACAATTTCGTCTATCATGAAATTTTCCAACTTCAAAAGTTCCCGTTAGCCATCCGAAATCACGAGGCCCCCGGGACCTCAACCAAAAATGCCAACACCTCCTAAAACATCATACAAACTTGTTCCAATCATAAAAAAACATCCAACAATACTAAAACCGTCAAATTTCCTCAAATCAAAGTCTATGTTCAACCAAAACTTCCGAAACTTGCATTCGATCAAAAACCCGACCAAACGATGTCCGAATGACCTAAAATTTTGCACACATATCCGAAATCACCTAACGAAGCTACAGAAACTCTTGGAATTCCATTCCGACCCTTGGTTCAAAATCTCACCTATCAACCGGAATTCGCCAAAACTCAAACTTCGCCAATTCAAGCCTAACTCTACACCGGACCTCCAAATTCAATTCCGATTGCGCTCCTAAGTCACAAATCATCCCCCGGAGCTAACCAAATCACCGGAATTCACATCCGAGCCCTTTAATAAATTAGTCAACTTCTGGTTGACTTTTTCAATACAAGCTTCCCTTTAAGAGGTTAAGTGCCTCATTTGCTTCTAACACCAATCCAATTCTACCCGATCACCTCAAATACTGATATTGAAACATAGAGAAGCATATTATGGGGAAATGGGGTGGTAACTCATAAGACGACGGGTCGGGTCATCACATTAACTTTGCGGGAGGCCAAGAAAATTTGCAAAATGGTATTCCTGAGTTCTAAATATTTTTAATGAAGTAATTAAAAAGGGCCACGCGATTTGTGATTTTATTTGGTGCGGCGCACCTCAAATTATTTTTTTAAAAGGACGTCCTAAAATGAACTATTATTCTCTATTAAGGATTTTTCTCTATTCCGAAAACTTAATTCGTTAACACTATGAATTAACTATCATCGCGGTATTCAAGGAAACTCGGGCCCCAAGACCAAGTCCAGACTCGAACAAGGATGATCTCCATCGCTGAAGAAACTATTAGTTCGAGTCCGCTACTTAACTTGAAAACCCCAAAGCCTGTCATTTAATTATTAATAGACCAATTACTATTTCAGTCCTGGGCCCAAAAAGGAGCCCAGGTGAGAACTAAGCAACTCCCACATGGACATTAGATCCCAGAATCGGACGTATTGGGCTGGAACTAGTACTGGCATCAGATTGAATCGATATTCAAGGTTCCATAGCATACAACTGGAATTCAAACTTTGAAGTGTTGCATCCACAAATTTTTATTTTTCCAATTTCGACTCTAATAACTATTGGAGATAAAACAAAGGCCAATTACATATACTCAAAAAAACCACTCGATCCTTGTAGATAATCATTCATGTGCAGTAAAGAAACAAACCACAACTCAGAACTAATTCGTCCTGTTTGGATGTATCAAACTAGAATTAAAAGCTTCGAAACTTATAACTATGTGTTCAGTTGGTTCTTTTCAGTGTTCACAATACCCAAACAATTAACAGTTGAATTTCACAACTCAACCACAGCTCCTATAACGCCTAGGTACCTCACAACTGGTCAATGATAGATGTAAAAGGTATATCATATGACTGTTAATCAAACCCAATTTCCTTAGTGCTGTACTAATAAATCAATTTTATTTCCAGAACCAACAACCTTATAGGGATGTTTGAACCTTATAGAAATTGCTTAACAAAAAATAAACAAACACTAATCATCACCCCTTTGAACCCCTTTAACAACAATCAAACATACTAGTAGTAACAAGTGCAACTAATGAACCAAAAGCTAAAACATATCTGTCTAGAAAGTCCCAAATTAAGCACCATTCCAAGATTTAGTTATGTAATATAGAAAACAAACTAAGTCTACATGACATATCAGGCTACTAAGACAATCAGCATAATACAAGTAACATCACTTCAACTTTGTCCATTTCATGCTTCAAATTGGCCTTACATTGTGTAGAGTTCAAAGAAGTGTACCTGGTTTAGCAAATAAACAAGGAAAAAACTGAGGTTAAGAAAGATCAAATAACAACAACCCAGCAACAACAATTTCAGAAGTTAACACCCAGAAGATTTACTCAAAACCAATGAGACATTGACCGTCCACCAATTTGTGTCAAAACTTTCAGCAATCAACTCATTTTGAACATTAGGATAGGAATTTTATTCTTCAGAAATAGGATAGATCACTGGAAGTTTATAAAACAGTAAAGTTCTGTAGCTCTTTTTTTTGTATTCTTTTCTGTATTTCAGCCTTTCCAATCTCTATAAAACAGTAAAGTTATGCAGCTTTTTTTTATTTTTTCTTAGCTCTTCTCCCTTCTCCCCGAATCAGGATGTATATTTGAATCCTTTTTCACTCAATGCTTTTCTTTTTCCATTTTCAGACCCCCTCTTTCTGTATATTCTCCTCTGTTTTATACCTTTTCCTCTTTCTTTTACAGGTATTTTTTTAATCTTTTATCCCATTCCCTATTTTTCCAGGCTGTGTATTTTAGCTTTTTGTTCCCCCTCCCATGTTACCCACTTTACAACCCTATCAGTGCATAAACAGGGTGTTCTTTGTACCCTAGATCCCATTTTATTAATTTAATTCATTAGTATGGGCATCTCTTATCATTTAGTAGTGCATCACCACTTCATCTTTACAGAGTGTTCTTAAGTAAAGGGGACTTTTGAATTAAACCTATATACACGTCTAACAAGTATCACAACTGACTAATAGCACACACAAACATGAATGAACAATTAACAGTTTCAAATCAACCTGGTATGAAACAAATTCACACAAAACCAAACTAAGGAGCAAACAATGGTCGTAAAAGATTTATACCAAATAAACTAGGCGAATTTCAATTTGAAATTGATCCAAAAGAAAAAGAAAAGGAGATGAAGAAAATGAGTGATCAAATAACACAAAGAAAAATAGAAAACTCACCAGTCAGTGATAATCGAAGAAAAATTCTGAAGCCTCATTTTTTAAACAAAACTTTGGTTTTAACCATGTGTTCTTATCAAGAACACATGGTCAAAATCAAACTCAACTTAAATTTCAAAGAATCCGTACTTCAAAATTTTTTCTAGGGTCCGACAACAAGATTCGAATTTCGACGAATTCAGGCCTATGTTTGAAGGGAAATGGTTGTAGATTAAGTACGAGGGGTTCATGGGGGTAACATGGTGTTAATTTGGGGTTGATTGGGTGAATTAGGGTTTTTGGTTCGAACTTCGATTCTATATTCGAAGAGCTTGGCTGGGATTCGAGGGATGAGGGTTAGGGATTTGGAATGAGGAGAGGGAGGAGGTCCTGGGTGTAGTTTTGGCAGTTTTTGGCCACTGTCCGCCGCCGTGGCCGATTTCCGGCACGGTGGCAGGCGGTGACTGGAAATGCGGTCTCTGAAATTAGAGATGAAGGAAGGGGGGGTCTAAGGGGGTGGGGTCTGTTTGGAAACTTATATATAGGGGTGGAATGAATCCAGACCGTTTGATTAAACGAGATCAGCGACTTGGATCGTTTGCTTAAATGGAACAACAACGTTTAGCTGTAACAGAGACCGGGTTGGTCTCTGATGCAAATGGGTCAGGGTTAGATGCGGGTGATGGGGTGGGATTCTAGCATCGAAACGACATAGTTCTGATCTTGTACTACGTCATTTTGATGGCCTAGTCAATGGACCCCTTGGACCGGGTTTTGGGCTGACTTTGGTTGGGCATTAGATGTATTTGGTTTTGGGCTGGGGACTAATGGCCCAAGTCCGATTCTTCCTCCTCTTTTTTTTCTATTAATTCTTTTTCTTTTATTCCTAAATTATTTTCAAAATTAAACCTAAAGTCCTAAATTAAAATATAAAACCAAATTTACTTAAAAATACTAAATTAACTCTAAATGATAATTATCACTTATAATTAATTGCCAAGTCAAAATAAAATCACACAATTTTGATATTAAACACAACAAATGCAAAGCACAGTATTTTCATATATTTTTTATTTTTTTATAAAAAAAAATATGTAATTTACTACTCAACTTAAAATTATAAAATTAAATTGTGAATGCAAATGCAACCTATTTTTTATTTTTCTTATTAATTGATCAGATAGACATGCACACACACAAATACAAATCATAACTAAAAAATCAAAAAATTGCACACAAAGAAAAATTGTTTTATTTTGAATTTTATGGGAACAAATCGTATAGGCAAAAATCACGTGCTCACAGCTGCCCCTCTTTGTCAGGAAACACAAAGAGTTTTCGTGCAAAGATAAAGTGAGCGGATACGAGCGATTTTTTCCCATTTAAATATTCCGTGTGAAGCATTTTTGAAAGATTTGACTGAACCTCTGCTTCAAAGGTTTCCTACATATTCTTGGCTAAAAAGGAATGAGGTTAATGTAGTTCGGGGCGTTTTGGTAGCTGGGACTACCATGAAGCTGTGATTTCACTATTATTGTTGTTGTTGCTGCTGATACTACTTACTGACCTCCTTATTACACCATAACAAAAATGAAGAAGCTTTATTTTCAAACTTGATCTTGCGACTGTTGTTGCCTTGTTAACTTGTATTTTCCTCCGGAGATCCTTTGTTGCTGACTTGAATTGTAGTCTTCCCCTTCTTCTTTAGGTGGATTCCCGATCGATGATCTTGAACTGCTTCTTCCCTTTATATGAAACTCGAATTACTTTACCCTTGAAACTTGAATTGTCTTCTTTTGACCATTGTTGCGTTCCTTCTGTTCTCCAGGCGGGCTCCTGATTTCAAAACTTGAATTTACTCCTCTATTATCCAGGCGGGCTCCTGACTTCAAAATTTGATTTTACTTCCTCTGTTATCTAGGCGGGCTCCTCACTTCAAAACTTGAATTTATTCCTCTGTTCTCCAGGCGGGCTCCTAACTTCAAAACTTGATTTTACCTTCTCTGTTATCCAGGCGGGCTCCTGAATTCAAAACTTGAATTTATTCCTCTTTTTACCAGGAAGCCTCCTGACTTCAAAACTTGATTTTACTTCCTCTATTCTCCAGGCGGGCTCCTGACTTCAAAAATTTATTTTACTTCCTCTGTTCTCTAGGCGGGCTTCTAACTTAAAAGCTTGATTTTACTTCCTCTGTTCTCCAGGCGGTCTCCTGACTTCAAAACTTGATTTTACTTCCTCTGTTCTTCAGGCGGGATCCTGACTTCAAAACTTGATTTTACATCCTCTGTTCTCCAGGCGGGCTCCTGACTTCAAAACTTGATTTTACTTCCTCTGTTCTCCAGGCGGGCTCCTAACCTCAAAACTTGAATTTACTTCCTCTATTTTCCAGGCGAGCTCCTGACTTCAAAACTTGATTTTACTTCCTCTGTTATCCGGGCGGGCTCCTGACTTCAAAAGTTGAATTTATTCCTCTATTATCCAGGCGGGCTCCTGACTTCAAAATGTGAATTTATTCCTCTGTTCTCCAGGCGGGCTCCTTACTTCAAAACTTGATTTTACTTCCTCTGTTATCCAGGCGGGCTCCTGACTTCAAAACTTAATTTTAGTTCCTCTGTTTTCCAGGTGGGCTCTTGACTTCAGAACTTGATTTTACTTCCTCTGTTATCAGGAGGGCTCCTTACTTCAAAACTTGAATTTATTCCTCTGTTCTCTATGCGGGCTCCTGACTTCAAAACTTGATTTTACTTCCTCTGTTATCCAGGCGGGCTCCTCACTTCAAAACTTGAATTTATTCCTCTATTATCTCGGCGGGCTCCTGACTTCAAAACTTGATTTTACTTCCTCTATTCTCCAGGCGGGCTCCTGACTTCAAAACTTGATTTTACTTCCTCTATTCTCAAGGCAGGCTCCTGACTTCAAAACATGATTTTACTTCCTCTGTTCTCCAGGCTGTCTCCTGACTTCAAAACTTGATTTTACTTCCTCTGTTCTCCAGGTGGGCTCCTGACTTTAAAACTTGATTTTACTTCCTCTATTCTCCAGGCGGGCTCCTGACTTCAAAACTTGAATTTACTTCCTCTGTTATCCAGGTGGGCTCGTGACATCAAAACTTGATTTACTTCCTCTGTTATCTAGGTGGGCTCCTGACTTCAAAACTTGATTTTACTTCGTCTGTTCTCCAGGCGGGCTCCTGAATTTTAAACTTGATTTTACTTCCTCTGTTATCCAGGCGGGCTCCTGAATTCAAAACTTGATTTTACTTCCTCTGTTATCCAGGCGGGCTCCTGACTTCAAAACTTGATTTTTGTTCCTTGTTCTTCAGGTGGACGCTTGACTTCAACTATCATTAACTATTATTCCTTGTTCTCCAGGTGGACGCCTGACTTCAACTATCTTCAACTGTTGTTCCTTGTTCTCCAGGTAGACACCTGACTTCAATACTTTAATTGTATGCCTCTATTCTCCAGGCGGGCTCCTGACTTCAAAACTTGACAAAACAAAGAAAATTTTCTGCTCCAGTTTGGTGGCTGTTGCGTACTTGCTCTTCCACGGGGACAATTTCTCCGCCATCAACAACATTTTCTACCCCTGTTTCAAAACACAGAAAAATCTAGTCAGTTTAGGGTGTGGTGGTTGGTTGTGATACTCGTGCTGGGGATGGTTTTCCTTTCCCTCCTTTCCATACTTGATTTTGTACTACTGCCTTGACCTTGGTCGAGAATTTCCGACCCTCTGACTACTCCTTATCCACAAACCTCCCAATTGTTGCTTTCCACTTCTAGTATTCTTATTTACTCCCATACCTTTCTCAGATCTTCAACCGTTCCATCATTTGGGTTTTCAATGATGCCTTTTTACGTCCTATCATATTATCATCGGCCTGTCCTAGCCACACTTCGCTTCGCACCATATTGGAGACTGGTAGTAAGCTTTGAAATTCCTTCTTATTTGTTAGAATCAAATTATTATTGAAAAAGCCTTAGTCAAAAGAGAAGAAATGCAATGATTTTAAAAGACAAAATAAAAAGAGAAAATCTTCCTTTAGAAGATCGTTTGAGAAAAGAAAAGGACTTATCTGAATGGGATAATCGATCCCAATAATCATCTTGTGCATTTCAGATTAGTCAACCCAGTCTATTCAATTCAATCAATTTCCAATTGTCTTGCTCTACGCTTCAAGATTTCCACAACTCAATTCTTTGCCGAATCATCATCTTTGTTCTGCTTGATGCCTCGACGGATTTCTGCCGCCAGCCTTATCTCACATGCCCCTTTCTCTATTCCTCGCTGCCTCATGGTGCCCGTGAAGGTTTTTACCAGTAAGACTCTCTCATTTTTTGATTTCTCTCAGCTTTCATCGCCTTATAGTGCCCTTCGAGGATTTTCAATGCTAAGACTCTCTCATTTCTCTCATCCTTCGTCGCCTTACAGTGCCTTTGTGGGTTTCACCGATAAGACTCTCTCATTTTTCATTTCTTTGCTTAAACCGGGGTGTTGTCCCTGGTATGAATCATCTTTACTTACTTGACTTGGCACGTCTCGAAGACTGATCGGGAGGTCTTTATTTGGATATTAATATGGGTTCTTGAATAAGGTCGGAGGGAAAAGGGTATCGAAAGTTCAAAGCAAATTTAACGGGTTAGAATTACAACTTTTGGAACCAAACTTCTTATCACAAACACAACTTTTGCCCAGTTTTCTTGCTTGGGGGATCCTTCGAGTTTTATTTCCCTATGACCGAGCCATGAAGCTACCTACGTATCCTTAAAAGGAATCATGTCAAACGTAGTTCACCCGATTTTCCTTGTTGTTATAAATGTTTTTTTTCTTTTTATTTATTATTATACACTTTTTTCTATTTTCTTTTCCTTCCCTTTTTCTTTTTCCTTCTTTTCGTTGTTGATTCCAAAAGAGGGGTATGAAATAAAATAGATAAGGCTCAAATGGGGAAACAAAGGGTAAAGTGTTTGGATAGTAGAACAAATTGCCTTCGTCATTTCAGTCTTCGAAACAATGCTAAATACAAACAATCAATAAATCAAAGAAAATCATACATAATATCTTTTGACGGCATCAGAGTTAATTGCCATGTCTACACATTTTCCTTCAATATCAGTTAGATACAAGGCACTATTGGATACCACTTTTGTCACAATGAACGGCCCTTGCCAATTTGGGGCGAATTTGCCTTTCGCTTCTGCCTGATTTGGAAGAATACATTTCAACACTTGCTGACCCACTTCAAACTTTTAAGGGCGTACGTTTTTGTTGTACGCTCTTTCCATTCTTCACTGATATAACTGACCATGGCATACTACTGCCAATCTTTTCTTATCAATCAGACTCAACTGCCCCAACCGAGTCTTGACCCATTCATCATCATCAATCTTAGCCTCCGTGACAATCTGCTAAGATGGGATTTCAACTTCCGTAGGTATTATGACTTCAGTGCCATATACCAACAAATAAGGAGTTGCACCTACTGAAGTACGAATAGTAGTGCGATAACCAAACAGTGCAAATGGTAATTTTTCATGCCATTGCCTGAAAACTTCTACCATTTTCCTTAGTATTTTCTTTATGTTCTTGTTGGCCACCTCGACCGCTCCATTCGCCTTGGGATGATATGGGGTAGAGTTGCGGTGTGTAATCTTAAACTGTTGACATACTTCCTTCATCAAGTTGTTATTAAGATTAGCGTCGTTATCTGTGATGATTACTTTCGGGATTCCAAATCGACAGATGATGTGGGAGTGGACAAAATAGACCACTGCTTTCTTGGTTACAGACTTGAAAGTTTTAGCATCAACCCATTTGGTGAAATAATCAATGGTTACTAGAATGAACCTGTGTCCGTTGGATGCTACTGGTTCAATTGGTCCAAAGACATCCATGCCCCAAGCAACGAAGGGCCATGGTGCGGACATTGTGTGCAATTCCAATGGCGGAGAATGAATCAAATTGCTGTGTACTTGGCATTGATGACACTTGCACATAAAACTGATACAATCGCGTTCCATGGTGAGCCAGTAATATCCTGCTCGAAGAATTTTCTTCGCCAGAACATATCCACTCATGTGTGGTCCGCAAACTCCTGAATGTACTTCAGACATGACAGTCGTGGCTTCTCTAGCATCTATACATCTCAACAAACCAAGGTCCGGTGTTCTTTTATACAAAACCCCTCCACTGAGGAAAAATCCGCTTGCCAACCACCGAATTGTTCTCTTCTGATCCCCGTGGCCTACGCCAGATGTATCCCCATCCTGATGTATTCCTTGATGTCATGGAACCATGGTTCGACATCAACTTCTTCGTCTATCACATTACAATACGCATGCTGATCGCGGACTTGAATATGTAATGGATCAACATAAGCTTTGTCCGGATGATGTAGCATTGAGGCTAATATGGCCAAAGCATCAGCAACCTCATTATGAACCCTTGGGATATGTCTGAACTCCACTGATCAAAACCGCTGACAAAGATCATGAAAACATTGTTGGTAAGTATGAGTTTCAAGTCCCGTGTTTCCCATTCTCCTTGAATTTGATGTACCAGGAGGTCCTAGTCCCCCAAGACGAAAACTTCCTGAACGTCCATATCTGCAGCTAACCTTAAACCCAAAATGCATGCCTCGTACTCCGCCATATTATTGGTACAATAGAAACGAAGTTGGGCCGTAATAGGATAGTGATGTCCCGTTTCAGAAATAAGCACGAACCCTGTTCCAACTCCTTTCATGTTTGCAGCCCCATCAAAGAACAATTTCCAACCTGGTTTTTCAGTCAGTTCCAGCTCATCAATATGCATCACTTCTTCATCGGGAAAATAAGTCCTCAACGTCTCGTATTCTTCATCGATAGGATTCTCGGCCAAGTGATCGGCCAATGTTTGTGCCTTCATGGCAGTCCTCGTCACGTAGACGATGTCAAACTCTGTGAGTAGAATTTGCCATTTTACGAGCCTCCGTGTGGGCATAGACTTTTAAAAGATGTAATTCAAGGGATCCAACCGTGAGATGAGATAAGTAGTATATGATGACAGATAATGCTTCAACTTTTGTGCTACCCAAGTCAAGGCGCAACATGTCTTCTTAAGATGAGTGTAATTAACCTCATAAGCCGTGAATTTCTTTCTGATAATAGATGGCCTGTTCCTTCCTGCCTGTGATGTCATGCTGCCCCAGATGGCAGCCAAATGAATGCTCCAGGACCGTTAAATAAAGGATCAGTCTCCCTGGTTCAGGTGGAACCAACACAGGTGGGCTCGCCAAATACCCCTTTATCTTATCAAACGCTTCTTGACACTCATCAGTCCATTTGACCGCGACATCCTTCTTCAGCAACTTGAAAATGGGCTCACAAGTCGTCGTGAGCTGAGCAATAAACCTGCTGATGTAGTTCAATCTTCCTAGTAGACTCATTACCTCAGTCTTGTTCCTTGGAAGTGGCAATTCTTGGATGGGCATCTCTTATCATTCAGTAGTGCATCACCACTTCATCTTTACAGAGTGTTCTTAAGTAAAGGGGACTTTTGAATTAAACCTATATACACGTCTAACAAGTATCACAACTGACTAATAGCACACACAAACATGAATGAATAATTAACAGTTTCAAACCAACCGGGTATGAAACAAATTCACACAAAACCAAACTAAGGAGCAAACAATGGTCGGAAAAGATTTATACCAAATAAACTGGGCGAATTTCAATTTGAAATTGATCCGAAAGAAAAAGAAAAGGAGATGAAGAAAATGAGTGATCAAATAACAAAAAGAAAGATAGAAAACTCACCAGTCAGTGATAATCGAAGAAAAATTCCGAAGCATCATTTTTTAAACCAAAATTTGGTTTTAACCATGTGTTCTTATCAAGAACACATGGTCAAAATCAAACTCAGCTTAAATTTCATAGAATCCGTGCTTCAAAATTTTTTCTAGGGTCCGACAACTAGATTCGAATTTCGACAAATTCAGGCCTATGTTTAAAGGGAAATGGTTGTAGATTAAGTACGAGGGGGTCATGGGGGTAACAGGGTGTTAATTTGGGGTTGATTAGGTGAATTAGGATTTTTGGTCCGAACTTCGATTCGATATTCAAAAAGCTTGGCTGGGATTCGAGGGATGAGGGTTAGGGATTTGGAAGAAGAGAGGGAGGAGGTCCTGGGGTGTATTTTTGGCGGTGTTTGGCCACCGTGGGCAATTTCCGGCACGGTGGCAGGCAGTGGCTGGAAATGCGGTCTCTGAAATTAGAGACGAAGGAAGGGGGGGTTCTAAGAGGGCGGGGTCTGTTTGGAAACTTATATACGGGGG
>MU668679.1:13180-33745 GCA_026770625.1 Nicotiana glauca
GGGGGGGTATGGGGGGAGGGGGGTTGGAATGAATCCAGGCCGTTTGATCATACGAGATCAACGGCTTGGATCTTTTGCTTAAATGGAACGACAACGTTTAGTTGTAATAGAGACCGGGTTGGTCTTTGATTCAAACGGGTCACGGTTGGATGCGGGTGATGGGGTGGGTTTCTGGCATCGAAATGACATAGTTCCGATCCTATACTATATCGTTTCGATGGCCTGGTCAATTGACTCCTTGGACTGGGTTTTGGGCTGACTTTGGTTGGGCATTAGATGTATTTGGTTTTGGGTTGGGGATTAATGGCCCAAGTCCGACTCTTCCTCCTCTTTGTTTCTATTAATTCTTTTTCTTTTATTCCTAAATTATTTTCAAAATAAAACCTAAAGTCCTAAATTAAAATATAAAACCAAATTTACTTAAAAATAATAAATTAACTCTAAATGATAATTATCACTCATAATTAATTGCCAAGTCAAAAGAAAATCACATAATTTTGATATTAAACACAACAAATGCAAAGCGAAGTATTTTCATATATTTTTCATTTTTTTATTAAAAAATGTATAATTTACTACTCAACTTAAAATTATAAAATTAAATTGTGAACGCAAATGCAACCTATTTTCTATTTTTCTTGTTAATTGATCAGATAGACATGCACACATACAAATACAAATCATAACTGAAAAATCACAAAATTGCACACAAAGGAAAATTATTTTATTTTAAATTTTATGGGAACAAATAATATAGGTAAAAATCACGCGCTCACAAGGGGAATTAGGGAGTCCAGGGCAGGCTAGTGGTCATGCCCAGCAATCAGGAATGCTGGCACAACCTTGGCCAGCCTGTTAGCCAAATCTTAGGAGTTAGGATCTATTGAAGATCAAGTTCAGACCTGAGCAGTAATTTGGATACTGCCAGGCCAAAACCTTAACTCAGATACATAGATGGGAATAGGGGGTAGGGATTCATAATAGAAACAGTTGCAAGGAAAGAAACACACATAGTTTAATCACTTATCATGAACAACAAAGTAAACAAGAATGCTGAAACTATAAAGTAAACACATAGAGGTGAGAAACAAAAATTAAATCGGACATACCAGTTTCAGGGAAAACAGGTAAAAAAACAGTAGTCTTGAAAAGCCAATTGGTAAGCAAGCAGTTCCAAAAGATCTCAGAAAAATAGAGTGTCGAAAGCGTATTGAACTCAAAGCAGTATTGTAAGTGTGTAAGTTGAAAGTAAAAAGTTTGAGGTATTGAAATTGAATTTGTCTTTAAAAGTACAAAAGGGTAGTCCCTTTTATAGTGCAGAGAAGCAAGTAATAAAGGTAAGAAAATAGTTTGCAATCAGTTACATAAAATTTCCCTTTGGTTAAGGGATTTGAATTCAAACGGGTAGAAGATATTCAAGGAAAGAATTCAATTTAAACTTTTCCCAAAGTAATACAAGAGGGGGTAAATACACAGGAGTTATTTAAGGCAAAAATCTAATGGTACATGGTTTGTGAAAAATAAGGAAAGGGAATCAATCGACAACCAGGGAAAACAAATTTATAGGCTTTTACTCGAATGAACCAAGTCATGAAAGGGGTAAAGAGAGGGTTCAATTAAAGAAAATCATTGGCAATCAGTCCAACCCATGAAAGGAACTCAGAATCAATTAATTAGTTGGTAAAACATTTTGAAAGAAGTGTTCTTATATATATAAAGCACATAAATATGTGAATCAATAAGGGACGTTCATGTTATTTAGAAGAGAGTTTAATCAAAGAGAGGTTCAGAGTCGTAAGCAAAGAGGGTACAGGTCCAATTTTTAGACTCACAATGAGTTTGAGAGTCCAGTGTCCCAAAGTGAAACCCTAATTCAACACAAAAATCAAAATCGCCAAAGGAAACCCTAAATCGGGGTTTCAAGTTGAATCAGACAAGAGAGATGAGAAGGAAAGCCACTCGATAGAGGTTCAGAAGTCCTTTCCAAAGACTTATGAGAAATAAACAGACACGATACATAGTTAAGAGCATGGAGAACACGTTTTGAGAAAAACTCAGAACCTAAACAAGTTCAGAAGAAAAAGTGATACAAACTTGGGCAAAAACAAATAAGTAATGCTTAGTAAGAACAAAAACGTAGTCCAGTAAAGCAAACAACGTCAAAGAACTCACAGTAAACACATATAGTAGAGGAGTAAGGAAAACAAAACACGGATTGACATGTGAGTACAGGAGTAACATGTATAATAGAAAAAATAAAGTAGAAGAACAGTACATGCGTAGTAGGAGAAGTCATACGAGCATAACACAGACAAACACACATAAAGAAAGAACAAAAGAATTAGAAATATGCCTTGGAAAATCCTTTCAGAAACCCTAAATCCAATTAAACAATTTTCAAAAGAGAATTCGGAGAAAATCTTTAAAAAGTTGAATAGAACACAAATATTTTCCGGATCTAAGGAAAATAAGCAAGTAAAGAACCTTGGACAGCTTAGGGTTTCATAGAGAACCCTAAAAATGAGAAAGGTCTTGAGGAAAGTCAGATCCTGAGTCGAAAAGGTTCATAGTGCCTGAATATGCCGGGGTAATAATCGGAGAAGCCATGTATTTGTAGATCTGAGAAGGATCTGAAGGACAACCGTCGAGGTCAGTTCTCGAAGCTTCGAACAACTATGGTTTACTGATGGAGGGAGTGAGTACCAACCATCCATGGCCTGAGAAGCCATGGATTCCAGTGGAGTGGTGGTTGAAGATGGGTAGAAGGAGGCTAGGGTTTTGGAGAGTTTGAGAGATGAGAGGTTTCAAGGGTGGATGATAGATGGGAAATGAGTTAGGGTTAGGGGTGTGGGCGGATTAGTAAAGTTAAGGAACGATCGTGGCCGTTGATCAAAATGATTAACGACCTGGACTAAAAGAAAGAGTCGGGCGGGTTGGATAAACGGGTCAGGGGTCAGGTAATTTAGGAATTGGGCTAGCCCAGTTTGAGATTTGAAATTGGGGTTTAATGAGGGGTCAATTTGGGCTAAAATTTAAATGAAATAGGGCTAACTTTTAAATAACCACTTTCTTCTTTTTATTTTATAAAAATAGTAAAGTGATTTCTAAAAAATAAATTAAGAGTGCTAAATTAATTAATAGTATATAAATATTAGATTAAAAATACTGGAATCAAATTTGTAATAATAAACGCAAGTAATTCTTAAAATAGGCTAATGTTGCAATTAAGTGCAATTTAGCTTTTAAAAAATACCAAATCAATTTATAAAAATATGTAAAAATTAGCTGAGCTAAATTTTGGTATAAATATAGGAACAAATAAGTGAATCATCAAAAATGACAAATTTTGGAATAATTATTGATTTTGTACTTTTAAAATAGGGCAATAAATTGGTTTAAAAATCTTTTTAAAATTGGAAAAAATAATAAAACACTTGGACATGCTTTTATATATATATATATATATATATATATATAAATAAATAAAACACACACAGAGAATATTTTGAAATTATTTTGCATAAAAAAATTTATAGGGAAAAATTGGGTATGAACAGCTGCCCCTCTTTACCCGGGAAGGATGAAAGAGTTGTCGGGTAAAGATATGATGGCCGATTTGACCGAACGAAATGATTTGAAGAATTTTGACCGAGCTCTGGTTTCTGAGCTACCTACATATCCCTGGTCTTGCAGGAATTAGGCCATATGTAGTTCGGGATCCGTCGACGGAATATCCCGATGGAGATTTTTCCAAGAAGGGGCACGATGGATGGACAAAATCTAGTAGGCTGTGAGAACCGGAGTGGGATCGCTCCTACTAAGACGGACGTTGCTAGCCGGTTTACCTGCAAATGAGCAATATGAACATATATTGTGGATAAATTTAAAATTGATGCAAGTTCCCGTTAGGACCATGAATGTTGTCTTTGGACGGTTACGATGACGTCCTCAGACCATGAGGTCCTGGGCCATGAAGGGGATGATAAAGGATTCGCAGGCTATGAAATGATGTTCTCAGGCTATGAGAATGATGCCTTCGAACCATGATTCCTTTGAATAATAATATGCAAGAAATAAAGGAGTCATCAGGCCATGGCATGGCGTTCTCGAGCTATGAAGATGGTGCCTCCGACAATGACGCCCTTGGATAATTTGGCGATATTTCAGCCCATGAAAATGCAAAAGGTGGCGATCTTTCAGCCCATGCGAGCGTAAATAAAGGTGGTGATCTTTCAGCCATGCAAGGTTTAAATTAAAATGGCGATCTTTCAGCTGATGCAGGATTTAAATAAAGCGGAGATATTTCAGCCGTGCAGAATGTAAGTAAAACGGCGATCTTTCAGCCGATGCAGGATTTAAATGAAGTGGCGATATTTCAGTTGTGCAGAACATAAATAAAAATAGCAATATTTCAGCCGATGCAGAATCTAAATAAAGGTGGCGTTATTTCAGCCATGCAGATGGAGGTAGAGCTTATCCTCGGAAGGCAGAATGGTAGCCTTATGCAATGCAGAAAAATGCAAATGGAGGTAGAGCTTAACCTCGGAAGGCAGAAAGGTAGCCTTATGCAATGCAGGAGAATGCAGATGGAGGTAGAGCTTAACCTCAAAAGGTAGAATAATAGCCTTATGCAATGCAGAAAAATGCAGATGGAGGTAGAGCTTAACCTCGGAAGGCAGAATGGTAGCCTTATGCAATGCAGAAAAATGCATATGGAGGTAGAGCTGAACCTCAAAAGGCAGAATAGTAGCCTTATGCAATGCAGAAAAATGCAGATGGAGATAGAGCTTAACCTCGGAAGGCAGAATAGTAGCCTTATGCAATGCAGAAAAATGCAGATAGAGGTAGAGCTTAACCTCGGAAGGCAGGATAGTAGCTATATGCAATGCAAAAAAATGCAGATGGAGGTAGAGGTTAACCTCGGAAGGCAGAATGGTAGCCTTATGCAATGCAGAAAAATGCAGATGGAGGTAGAGTTTAACCTCGGAAGGCAGAATAGTAGCCTTATGCAATGCAAAAAAATGCGAATAGTAGTAAAATTTCTTAGCTAATGGCTTGATAGCTGATAGCTGATTGCGATATTGTGGCTGCTGGGGATGTTGTATGTGGTAGCAAGTGTGAATAGGTGATGGTTCTGAGGGTCGTATTCCCGAAAAGTATGAGTGTATAAATGTATTCGGTGATTTGCAACTTGAGTGCCTATATCCAAAGAAAATTTATGAGTTTGTAGAGGGGATACGTTAGTTCGTATTCCTAGTGGACTTCGCTTGTCCTACTTGGCTCTATTTTCAATGTTGTGTATCATTGGGGTAGCGTCGCTAAACAAAGCAATTTTATAATAGATATGCATGATTTAGTAAAGTGTAACATAAATGTATAACTGAAAATAATTTTTCTTTAGATGAACCGACAACTGCGACGCGGTTCAAGACATTGCAACCTATTTTGCTCCGAAATTTTGAGGGTCCTTCTCAAAATTTTGCCCTAATTTACTGGGTTGCTGCTTCTGATGGCTGCTTGCAACGATCGGCTGAAGTTACTGTGGAATTTTGAGGGTCCTCCTCAAAATTCTGCCTCAGTTTCCAATTGTGGGGGAAATGAAAATTTTATTGAATTGTGACCGAACCCATAAGGCTACCTACGTATCCCCTCTTAAATGGGAATCAGGTCATATGTAGTTCAAATTACATTATAATCATAAATGGTTACACATAATATCGCTTCACTACGTCTGAATTGATAGGCTTCAGCCAAACTTCTCTGTCCATTTCGGCGAGTATGAGGCTCCTCCTGTTAGAACCCGGTGAACCATGTATGGACCCTGCCAGTTGGGAGAGAACTTCCCTTTGGCCTCATCCTGATGCGGAAAGATTTTCTTCAATACGAGCTGTCCTGGTGTGAATTGTCTTGGCTTGACTTTTTTGTTGAAGGTTCGGGACATTCTGTTCTTATAAAGTTGACGATGACAAACTGCGTTCATTCTTTTTCCATCTATGAGGGCTAACTGCTCGTAGCGACTCTTTACCCATTCTGCGTCATCGAGTTCAACTTCCTGTATGATTCTCAACGAGGGAATTTTGACCTCGGCGGGAATTACTGCCTCCGTACCATAAACCAACATATAGGGAGTTGCCCCGGTTAATGTGCGAACTGTGGTGCGGTACTCCAATAAAGCAAATGATAGCTTTTTGTGCCACTGTTTATGCTTTTCTATTATTTTCCTTAGTATCTTTTTTATATTCTTATTGGTGGCTTCTACGACTCCATTCATTTGAGGTCTGTAAGCTATAGAATTTTGTGTTTGATCCTGAAGGTTTCACACATGGCCTTCATTAAGTCACTGTTGAGATTCGAACCATTATCAGTGATGATTGACTCCGGAATTCCGAACCGACAAACAATGTGGTCGCGGACAAAGTCTGCCATGACTTTCTTAGTCACTACCTTGTAAGAGGCTGCTTCAACCCATTTGGTGAAATAATCAATTGTCACTAGAATGAACCTGTGCCCGTTTGATGCAGCAGGCTCGATAGGTCCGATGACATCCATTCTCTAAGCGACGAACGGCCATGGCGAGCTTGCTGAAGTAAGCTTATTTGGAGGAACCTTTATCATGTCTGCATGTATCTGACATCGATGGCACTTTCAGACATACTGGATGCAGTCCGTTTCCATAGTCATCCAAAAATAACCTGCACGAAATATCTTCTTGGCTAAGAGAAAACCGTTCATATGTGGACCGCAGGTTCCAGAATGAATTTCTTCTAGCAGTTTAGATGCTTCCTTTGCATCAACACACCTTAGTTATCCCAGATCAGGAGTCCTCCTATACACGATTCCTCCGCTGTGAAAGAAATTGTTAGATAATCTCCGGAGTGTGCACTTTTGAGTAGGATTTGCAAGCTCTAGGTATTCTCATTTTGCCAAGTATTCCTTAATATCATGAAACCAAGGTTTTCCATCTGCCTCTTCTTCGACATGAGCACAGTAAGCTGGTTGGTCATGGATTTTTACCGGAGTAGGATCTATGAAATTCTTATCTGGATGTTGAATCATAGATGATAGGGTTGCCAATACGTTGGCAAACTCATTCTGAACTCTGGGAACATGCCGTAATTCTATCTTTCTGAATCTCTTCCTTAATTCCTGTACGTGATGCAAATACATGAGTATCTTGGAATTCTTAGTTGCCTATTCTTCTCGGACATGATTTATAAGGAGGTCTAAATTTTCGAACACTAGCAACTCTTGAATGTTCATGACAATGGCCAGCTTGAGCCCTAAGATGCATGCTTCATACTCAGCCATATTGTTGGTGCACGGGAACCTGAGCTTGGCAGATATCAGATAATGCTGGCAAGTTTCTGATACTAGAACTGCTCCTATGCCAACTCCTTTGATGTTTGCTGCTCCGTCGAAAATCATTCTCCCCGTCATAGGATTCTGCAGTATCCTCTCCTATGAAAGATACCTCTTCGTCAGGAAAATACGTCTTTAGAGGCTCGTATTCTCCATCCACGAGATTTTCGGCAAGATGATCTACCAGTGCTTGTCCTTCAATTGCCTTCTGAGTCACGTAAACAATGTCGAATTCACTCAGCAGGATTTGCCACTTAGATAATTTGCCAGTGGGCATGGGCTTCTGAAAGATGTACTTCAGCGGATCCATTCTTGATATGAGATATATAGTATAGGCACAGAAGCAGTGCCTCAGCTTCTGAGCTGCACAAGTAAGAGCACAACAAGTGCGTTCTAACAGAGAATATTGGGCCTCGTACGGGGTGAACTTCTTGCTGAGATAGTAGATGGTCTGCTCATTTCTCCCCGTTTCATCATGCTGTCCCAGAACACAACCGAACGCTCCATCCAACACTGCAAGGTACAGTAGTAGGGGTCTACCTGGTTCAGGCGGGACCAAAACTGGTGGTGTTGACAGGTACTCCTTGATTCTATCGAAGGTTTTTTGGTAGTTATCGATCCATTTGGTAGCGATGTCCTTCTTTAACATCTTAAAGATCGGCTCACAAATGACAGTGGACTGAGCTATGAACCGGCTGATGTAGTTAAGTCTCCCCAAGAAACTCATAACCTCTTTCTTGTTCTTTGGTGGTGGAAATTCTTTGATGGCTTTGACCTTGACGGATCCAATTCTATTCCTCGATGACTTACAATGAACCCAAGTATTTTTCCAACAGGAACCTTGAATGCACATTTGGCGGGATTCAGTTTTAGGTTGTACCTTCTAAGTCCGTTGAAGAACTTCCTCAAATCTTCCAAGCGGTCAGCGACTTTCTTGGACTTGATGATAACATCATCTACATACACTTAGATTTATTTATGTATCATGTTATGGAAAATAGTAGTCATGGCCATCATGTAGGTGGCTCCAACATTCTTTAACCCAAACATCATCTTGTAACAATACATCCCCCACAGCGTAATGAAGGTTGTTTTCTCATCATATTCTTCGTCCATCCAGATCTGATGATACCTAGCAAAACAATCAACAAACGATTGTAGCTCGTGCTTAGCGCAATCGTCAATTAGAATGTGTATGTTTGGCAAGGGGAAGTCGTCTTTGGGACTGGCCTGGTTGAGGTCCCAGTAGTCGATATAGACTCTAACCTTCCCGTCCTTCTTTGGTACTGGCACGATGTTGGCTAACCATGTTGGATATTCTACTACCCTGAGAACCTTGGCTTTGACTTGCTTGGGTACTTCTTCCTTGATTTTCAAACTCATGTCAGGCTTGAACTTCCTGAGCTTCTGCTTCACTAGTGGACATGCCAGATTAGTCAGCTATTTGTAAGCCACAATGGATGTTCTTAGACCAGTCATGTCGTCGTACGACCAGGCAAATATGTCCTCATACTCCCTTAGAGACTCTGTATATTCTTCCTTTTCTGATGGTGACAAATGAACGTCGATTCATGTTTCTTTGATGTTTTCCACATCTCCCAGGTTGATGATTTCGGTCTCGTCTAGGTTGGACTTAGGTCTGTTCTCAAAATCCTCAACCTCTTTAATAACCTCTTCTGGTATATCATCTTCATCTGAGTCTACATCCGTTTGTTGCATTTTCTCGTTGCATGTCACAATCGTTGGTTCATCAAGGTAAGTAATAATAATGCTGTGTAAATAAAGTAAACGAGAGAAAGGAGTAAGATTTATAAGAAACTAAAATGCTTTGATAAATTTCATAACTATTTTGAATATTGGAGCTCTTATTTTGGAATTTAAAATGCGAAAAGAAAGTCAACTAGTAAAATAAAAAGCAATGCATGATGCTTTGTTCAACCTTGCTACCCCGAAGCTTTCCGGGCTATGGTGGTTCTGATGGACCAATTAATGAGGTGCTCTCCTCGGCTCATGGCTTGTATGGAAGGGCTTTCCTCTCCCTCCTCCTAAAAAATGACACTACACTCCATATTATCATCTTCCAAAAACAAATTCCTCATCGACGCCAGCGTTTCCTTTTCTTCTGGCCCATATATAACATCGGCTGGTTGAAAAGTCTGCTCCAAGCGAGGTATCGGATGTTCTAGTGGGTAGTAGGGACTGCGCCATGGTGGCGACCAGTGGTTAAATTCCTCCCAAGTGTATTCATATCCCAAACCGAAAGTGGTACCGTGCGTCTTCAACTTGATAGACTTAGCAATCCCTTCGAAATTCTTGCCGAGTCCATTGCCAGGTTCGTACCCACACCAGTTCAATATACTTTTGATTTTGTTATCCCACCATTTATCCTTGTCCATGGCATTGACTCGCTCAATATGGTGGTAGGTTTCTCCGCCTATCTTTCTTCTTCCTCCAATTGCTGGGATGGTTTGGCGACTGTATATGGGATTGCTACCATCGCCATGAATAATCACCTCTTGGTGATTCCACTCAAACTTCACCGCCTGACGTAGGGTTGATGCCACAGCCCTAGCGGCATGGATCCAGGGTCGTCCCAAAAGCAAGTTTTAAGATGCCGGGGCGTCTACTACTTGAAAGTGGACATCGAACCACATAGTTCCCATTTGCAGACAAAAACTGATTTCCCCAATAGTGGATCTTTGGGAACCATCAAAAGCTTTGACATTGATGGCTCCATCCTTGATCTCATGCAGGCTCTTTCCCAATGTTCTGAGAGTCACCAATGGACAAATATTGAGGCTGGACCCTACGTCAATCAGAATCTTGGTGATGAAATAATCCCCGCATTGCACAGTGATGTGCAATGCCTTGTTATGGCTTAAACCTTCCGGTGGCAGCTCATCTTCGTGGAAAGTGATTTTGTGACTCTCCAATACTCGCCCTACCATGTCTGCCATTTCTTCTCTAGTTATGTTGCTGGGTACATATTCCTCGCTCAACACCTTCAATAAGGCATTCTTATGTGCATCAAAGCTTTATATCAGAGATAAGATGGAGATCTGTGACGGTGTTTTGTTCAGTTGATCGATGACTGAGTACTCCTTGGCTTGTATCTTTCTCCAAAAGTTGTCGGGCCCAGTTTTAGTGATGCTCGGCAGACCGGGGGCTTGCTTAGTCGACTCAGCCAAATGCTTCAGGGTATAAACCCTACTAGTTCTTGTCATACCTTGTGTTGCAACTGCTTCTCCGGATTTTGCTTTGCCTTTTCTCCTCGCCTCGGTTGTATAATCTCAAGGGATGGCCTTCGTATGGAATGGTGCTATGGCTGACATTGCTACCGGAAGGGGAAGCCTTACGTTGGAAGGTAACACAATAATTTCAAATGGCGTAGGTGCCTTTGGGGACCCAAACTTGACCTTAATCGGTCCTGGAATTTTTGCAAAATAAGGTTCTTCGAACTCAAGTGGTATAGACATGTTCACTTCAGCGTCTCCAGAAGGCTGGATCTGGACTACAATTGGATTAAGTATGACTGTTGGTTTCTTTGGCTCATCACCTTCAGCGATTAATACGATCGATCCTTTAGGGTCCCAATCATCTTATATCTCAATCATGTGAACACCTCTACCCTTGTGGTCTGGTAGAGGGTTGTTGCGGACATTCGGAGCAGGCACTTTTGCCACGATGATCTTGCTGTCAATCAAAGCTTTGATCTTATCCTTTACAGAGTGGCATTCATCAATGTTATGCCCCTTCATGCCGGAGGTATGCACAGGTTTTGTTTGGGTTGACCCATTGGGAAGCATTTTTTGGGGTTATGGAAGGGATATGGGTGACGTAACCAGCAGCTTTAAGCCTTTCATATAGCTGGTCGATTGGTTCGACAATGGCAGTGTATTGTTTGGGAGGTCTGCAGTTGAAGTTTGGTCGGGGTCTAGGGAAATTTTGGCGAGGGGGAAGTGATTGATAGTGGGCTTGTTAGGTGTTGTAGACGTGTGCGGGTTGGGAGTATTTAGGTAAAGTAGGCTAATATGCGGGGGGTGGAGATAATTGGTAAGTAAGTGGTGGAGCTTGGTAAGAGGGCGAGGGTGCTTGGTAATTTGGGGTAGGCTGATATGCGAGTGGAGGTAATGGGTAGGTTTGGTATTTGATTGAGGATTTTGTTCTCTGTGCAACCATCACGACACTCATACCCCTTTTCTTAGACGTGCCACCAGACTACAGAGCCTTGTTGGTAGCTTGTAATTCTTCAAAGTTAGTGACCATAACACTTTTAATACCTTCCTCGATCCTTTCCCCTAGCTTGATGATGTCGAAAAATTTCTGGCCTTCAATCAACATCAACCTTTCGTAGTACTATAGGTCTTGAGCCCGAACGAAAAACCTGTTCATTTGTTCTTCTTCTAAAACCGGACTGACCTTGGAAGCTTCTAATCTCTAACGAGTAGCGTACTCACGGAATGTCTCCGTAGGTTTCTTCTTTAAGTTCTGGATGTAGAACACATCTGGCACATTTTTCGTGTTGAATCTGAACTTGTCCATGAAATCGGACGCCATACTTACCCAGTTCGACCACTTCTTCGGGTCTTGGCTAATGTACCAAGATAGATTATCCCCTTTCAGAGTTCTCATAAAAAGCTTCATGCGAATCTTTTCATCCTTTCCTACTCTGACCAGCTTGTCGCAGTATTCCTCAAATGAACTCTGGGATCCCCTGTGCCATCAAACATCTCAAACTTGAGAGGTTTGTACACCTCAGGCAGTTCGACATCTGGTTGAATGCAAAGGTCTTCATAATTCAGTCCCTCGATCCCCTTGCTTCCTTCAGAAGCCTGAACTCAGCTAGTCAGTTTCTTGAGTTCTGCGGCCAGATTCCTGAAAAGAGAGTCTTTGTCATCAGACTCAGGTGTGCTCGAGGCAAGCTGAATGGGGTGTGGTATGGTTTCCACATAGATGGGGGTATTGTGGTGATGATTATTTGTGGAGTTTAGTGGTTCAAGGATGAGCAGTGGGGTGTTGTTTGAAGTGTGGCATGTGTTGCAGTAGTGATGGTGAGCGGGTTGGTTTTGTGGTTTCGGGATGTTTTGTGGTGGTGTGGGATTTTGAGTGTTGGGGAAGTTGACATCTGGGGTAGTGAGGGAAAATGAAAAGCTTTCCAAGTTCCGAACTTGGTCCGGTTCTTCCTGAAAGTTCAATAACTACTGTTTGAGCTGGGAGGCACTTTCCTTGGAAACCTAAATACCCTAAGGAGCCTCTACTATTTCAACTAAGTTCTCCTTTCTGATATTGCTCAAATCTTCCATTTTCCCCTTGTTCTTGTTTCTGATAGGACTCGGAGTAGGAGGAGGTGGAGGGCCCTTAGATCGTGTGGAGTAAGATGACGATACCAAAGTGCACGAACTAACCTTTGGGGAGGGGAATAAACAAAAGTTAAAACAAAGCAAGGTAACAAGTTAGTGAGGATTGTGAGGAGAAGACGTTGCAATATTTAAACACATAGTTCAAGAATATAAATCGTGTCCTAATTTGGGAGCCTCGTTGTGCATGTGGTAGGCCTAGCGACAAGTTGATTTGGAGAACTTATAATGCTAAATGTCTCATTTTATTGATAAGAACAAGACGAATCCCAAAACAACACTAAAATAGAAGAAAATAAAATGTCACTAATGGCCATTGGCCTTATTACATTTAAAGCAAAGAAAAGACTCCTAACTACTTGGTCCCAGAAGGACCTTTCCCAGACTCGGCATCTTTAGCTCCATCGAACAGCTCTACTAGCTCACGTAGTCCCAGTAGAAAGTAGGCTCTAATCAAGCGTCCTCCTTCGTTTCCCTCAGCATTCTGGCAGTTTTCAATCCTATGTATGAACTTCCTTTTTAGCTCCACTAAATCCTACTCCAAATACCCCAGTCACTTGTTGGCTCTGACAGCCATATCTTTCCATTCTTCAATCAGCTTTTGATGGGCTTATTGAATTTCCCGGTGCTCACTTTCGCATTCCCGAATCCTCTTGCGTAATTGGTTGTACTTAACCTGTACCTCAGCCTTTTCGTCGATGATCCTGTGACCTCGAACAAACCTGGGTTATCCTAACCCACTATGATCGTCTTCCAACTAGCTTGGATAGTATGGAGCATAACCAACATGGTACAGTCTGGTTCTATGGAATCCTTTTCCAGGACGATTTTGCAGTGCCACATATGCTGAGCTTGACACTTGTATGGACTATCGTCATCTTGAAAGTCGGCCCTGAAGTGACTCATTTTTTCGATCCTTGGTATAACCTACTTTCTTCCTACCTGCCTCATGACTCAGAGGGACATAAGGATAAGTTCCTCTCAGACCGATGAATATAAGAAATGGTGCATCCTGATATCGGACAATGAACTCTTCAGTAGGGAACCATTCGAACATCCATTGCACTTGGTCCTCTTTCAGATTTTCGAACAACTCTACCCACCCTTTGGAATCTTCTGGTTGGGCAAATATGTTAGGCGTATAATTCATTCACCTTGGCTGATGGAAGGTGATATGATCATCCCAGTCTCTGTGCAGAATCTCTTGCCGATATTCACCCCTTTGGAGGTGCTCCATGAGCCAGAGTTGGAGCAGTGAGTTACAACCCTCAAAGTGTTTGGCCCCTCGTTGACAATTTTCCAGGGCTCGGTATATCTTCGCAACAATCAGAGGTACTATGCTAAAAGACTACCCGCCAATTTTTTCCATTAAAGTGTTGTGACCACGGCCAGTCTGGTATGAATCCTAGTCTTCTTCATAGGAAATACTATCATCCCCAAAAAGCAGAACATAAAGACGAAGACCCTTTTGTAGATATGCCCCAATGACGTGAGGGCAAATTCATCTGGGTAAGTGCGGTAGGACTTGCTATGGCCGTATCTCTCGTATAGATAGTCGAAAGGAATGTAGGAATCTTTCAAGCAGGTCAAGTCTGTGTTCTTCTTTAGTCCCATGATTTTGAGGAAACCCCTACCCTTGCGATTTTTTGGCATAAGCAAACCCGGAGTCTCCCATGGGATACCAGCTAGTCCTCCTATTTCCTCGAGCAGAGGTGTTATTTTAAGGTCCCCGAAGCGGAACACAGACCTATCACCATCCCAAAATAGAGTTGCAGCCTCTATGATTTTGTTGTCGGGTTGGATTTCCAGAAGAGAAGGCAAATTTCCCAAATATTTGTAGATGAGGGTCTGATCACTGGAGTGAAGGTCTTCCCACCTGCTTAGCAATCTTGGGTGGATGTTGGTTACCATGCCGAATCTGGGGACTTCGTGCCTCTTTTTCTGCAAAACAAAGTGTTAGACCCTTACCCCGTCGGACTCGACTATTTAATTATCAATAATTGGCATAAGCAGCATTTAGTTCTCCAAATAAATGCGCAGACTTTGTAATGTCCGTTTGGGTTCCAAGGAAACCCTGTGGACTTTGGACAAGGCTATCTTAAAGAGTCATTATATGTACATCATAACCGACTCGACTAGGTTTGAAAGTAATGCATGCACAATTGAACAGAGTAAGGTTTCTATGGTGTGCTAGACCGATACCCTTGAGCGGGCAACTCAAGAGGGAAAGGAACGCACCGCTGATCGACTGGTTTTACCGCAAATACGCCTTTGCCAAATTTAGGGGGTGATAATATCGGAAGGGCGCAACCACTAATTATAAGCGTTGCTATGGTATTTTGTTTGGCACGAGTGGAATAAGATGTTGAATATGCAATTACAAGAATGAAACAAGTTGTCACGTATTTGCACGTTCATAAGGTAATGATTACAATAATTGCTCATAATTACCACAGTATCGAAGGAAAATAGTAAAAGAAAGCATTAAAGAAAAGAAACAAAGAGCCAAGTCAGTTTCGTAGCAGAAAAGAGATAAAGACATTAAATAAATACAATAAAGAAGCAGTAAAGTCACAAGTAACATGACATGGTAAAAGCCTAAAGAAAATCCCCAGCAGAGTCGCCATGCTGTCGATGACCCCTTTTTCTAAGGCAAAATCGTGTTTATGACATTTGGGAGGACAACTCGTTCCCTTTTGGGAATCGGGTTTTGAATTGAAGAGTAGCCACCTAATGATTAAAGTGTATTAGGACACTAAGAAGGGTTTGAGTTGAAGAACCAGAGTTTGGGTAAGGGCTAGAAATTGTCTCGGGGGGAAGGTGTTAGGCACCCCCCAAGATCCAATAGTGTGGTTTCCGGCCATGTTATAATTGTGACTTCATTTAACAAGTAACCATAAGGGTTCAAATAGATGGAGTTTTTCACATCACATTGCTAGTAAATTGAAATTTGAGGAGAAGTAAAGAGAGTAAAAATTTTATGAAAAAAGATTTAAACAATAAATGAAAACAAGTAAAGGGGAAGGGGTCCTAGATTTATAATCAATATGGATCCCATCAATTCAATACCCGACAATCATTCCCCAGAAAAGGGGTTGCACGTGTATTAGCGCACCAGTCATCATGTCCATATCTACCCTTCCCAACCGTTAAGGTAATAAAACGTGGAATAGTATCGTTATTTATTGCATGCTATTACCCATACCCATCCTATCAGTCCCGGAGGCATTTGGGACTACTAATCCTAAGAGGGGGAATGAGATGGGTTTTTTTAGAGTATAAAAAGATAAGAGTCTAAAGCGACAAACAAAACACATAATGCAGTTAGGGGAAACACATACAAGATTAAAGGCTCAAACAGACTTCCTCACTTAAAAAGCAAATTATCTAGCATGACTTCAAATACTGGTAATAGTCTGAATTAAATTTAAAGCATTAGGACAGGCTGCTTTATCACATATTTCTCAGATGAGAAGTCCAAATTAGGCCTTGTCTGGTTGTAGTTTATCAGGGACTGACACAGTTGATTAATTACCTACTGGTTTGCCTAGATGAGGCCTATAAGCATGATATCTAACAATGCAGAAGGCATGCTGATTTTAAGAAAGGTTACTGGTTTTATATACAAGAGTTCTGCAGATTTTAAACGATCTTGCTACTGATTTTAAACTCATAGATGAAATAGATGAAAGCTGATTCAACTGATTACATCCTATAGGCATGATTTCTAAGCGTTGTTAGTTTTAAGACGATTACGTAAGTGCAGGAGTCCTATAGGCATGGTATCTAGCATGAAGTTTATTATTATTAAACCTATGATTATTTTCCCAATGACAGACATATATGCAGAGGTGCAAAACAAAACTATAATCATGATTTCTGTATGCAGAACCTTATAGGCATGGTTTCTAATGTAGTGATGAAACAATCTTATCGGCAGAATTTCTAAATGTAATGCATAACTTATAGGCATGGATTTCTAAATAATATAATGAAACAATCTTATAGGCCAGATTTCTATGTGTAATGCAGAATTTATAGGCATGGATTTCTAAATGCGTAAGCACATAAACTTATACATGATTTCTATATGCAGAAACTTATAGGTAGGAGTTATATATGTTATGCATGAATGCAGAATTTGTAAATAGTAATCCCTATGAGCATGTTGTCTACCCATATGCATACTTAAATAACCCTCCCTTTTTCACTAGAACCCTATAGTTATTACAAATTATTACAGACCCGAATGAGTCAAGAAGATAAAAAAAATTACATCAGAAATTCAAGCTACAACCAAACAACCTAATTCAGACTCAAGGTCTAACAATATGAGATAAACCAACTTCCAGGATCATTTTTCCAAGACCTTTCTCTTATTTGGGCTGTGTCAAAATTCCCTAAGAACCTTAAAGGGCCACGGGAAGTGCTCAGACCCCAAATATATTACGAAATTAGATTATAGTGCAGTGTGGAAGGGCCAACCCTCAAATGTCCAAGTTCAGAGGGAACTCAAGGTCCCAAAGCAAGGCTCATAAGAGGGGGCAGAACTTAAAGTCTAGGAGTAAGTGTAAGTGCATAGGGGGGAATTAGGGAGTCCAGGGCAGGCTAGTGGTCATGCCCAGCAATCAGGAATGCTGGCACAACCCTGACCAGCCTGTTAGCCAAATCTTAGGAGTTAGGATCTATTGAAGATCAAGTTTAGACCTGAGCATTAATTTGGATACCACCAGGCCAAAACCTTAACTCAGATACATAGAGGGGAATAGGGAGTAGGGATTCATAATAGAAACAGTTGCAAGGAAAGAAACACACATAGTTTATCACTGAACATGAACAGCAAAGTAAACAAGAATGTTGAAACTATAAAGTAAAGACATAGAGGTGAGGTAGAAAAATTAAATCGGACATACCAGTTTCAGGGAAAACAGGTAAAAAGCAGTAGTCTTGAAAAGCCAATTTATAAGCAAGCAGTGCCAAAAGATCTCAGAAAAGTAGAGTGTCGAGAGAGTATTGAACTCAAAGCAGTATTGTAAGTGTGTAATCTGAAAGTAAAAAGTTCGAGTTATTGAACTTAAAGTTGTCTTTAAAAGTGCAAAAGGGTATTCCCTTTTATAGTGCAGAGAAGCAAGTAAGAAAGGTAAGAAAATAGTTTGCAATCAGTCGCATAGAATTTCCCTTCAGTTAAGGGATTTGATTTCAAACGGGTAGAAGATATTTAAGGAAAGAATTAAATTAAAACTTTCCCCAAAGTAATACAAGAGGGGGTAAATACACAGTAATTATTTAAGGCAAAAACCCAATGGTACATGGTTTGTGAAAAATAAGGAAAGGGAATCAATCAAACAGCCAGGGAAATCAAATTTACAGGCTTTTACTAGAATGAACCAAGTCAGGAAAGGGGTAAAGTGAGCGTTCAATTAAAGAAAATCATTGGCAATCAGTCCAACCCAAGAAAGGAACTCAGAATCAATTAATTAGTTGGTAAAACATTTTGAAAGAAGAGTTCTTATACATAAATATGTGAATCAAGAAGGGACTGTCATGTTATTTAGAAGAGAGTTTAATCAAAGAGAGGTTCAGAATAGTAAGCAAAGTGGGTACAGGTCCAATTTGTAGACTCACAATGAGTCTGAGAGTCCAGGGTCCCAAAGTGGAACCCTAATTCAACACAAAAATCAAAATCGCCAAAGGAAACCCTAAATCGGGGTTTCAAGGTGAATCATACAATAGAGATGAGAAGGAAAGCCACTCGATAGAGGTTCAAAAGTCCTTTCCAAAGACTTATGATAAATAAACAGACACGATACACAGTTAAGAGCATGGAGAACATGTTTTGAGAAAAACACAGAACTTAAACAAGTTCAGAAGAAAAAGTGATACAAACTTGGGCAAAAACAAATGAGTCATGCTTAGTAAGAACACAAACATTGTCCAGTAAAGCAAACAACATCAAAAGCTTTTACTGTGTCACTTAAGTTATATAGGAATTCCTGAGCCCAAGAGTTAAGAATAACAAGTTTTTCATTACCCAAAATTGAATACCCGCTTAGAATAATAAAACAGATGATATTTGTCGAGAAGAACTCACAGTAAACACATATAGTAGAGGAGTAAGGAAAACATAACACGGATTAACATGTGAGTACAAGAGTAACATGTATAATAGAAAAAAAAAAGTAGAAGAACAGTATATGCGTAGTAGGAAAAGTCATACGAGCATATCACAGACAAACACACATAAAGAAAGAACAAAAGAATCAGAAATATGCCTTGGAAAATCCTTTCAGAAACCCTAAATCGAATTAAACGATTTTAAAACGATAATTTGGGGAAAACCTTTAAAAAGTTCAATAGAACACTGATATTTTCCAGATCTAAGGAAAATAAGCAAGTAAAGAACCTTGGACAGCTTAGGCTTTCACAGAGAACCCTAGGAATGAGAAAGGTCTTGAGGAAAGTCAGATCCTGAGTCGAAAAGGCTCATAGTGCCTGAATATGCCGGGGTAATGGCCGGGGAAGCCATAAATCTGTAGATATGAGAAGGATCTGAAGGAGAACCATCGAGGTCAGGTCTCGAAGCTTCGAACAACCATGGTTTAATGATGGAGGGAGTGAGTACCAACCATCCATGGCTTCTCAAGCCATGGATTCCGGTGTAGTGGTGGTTGAAGAGGGGTAGAAGGATGCTAGGGTTTTGGAGAGTTTGAGAGAGTTTGAGAGACGAGAGGTTTCAAGGGCGACTGATAGATGGGAAATGAGTTAGGGTTAGGGGTGTGGGCGGATTAAAAAAGGTAAGGAACGATCGTGGCCGTTGATCAAAATGATCAACGGCCTGAATTAAAAGAAAGAGTCAGGCGGGTTTGATAAACGGGTCAGGGGTCGGGTAATTTAGGGATTGGGCTGGTCCGGTTTGTGATCTGAAATTGGATTTAATGAGGGGTCAGTTTGGGCTAAAATTTAAATGAAATGGGGCTAACTTTTAAATAACCACTTTTTCCCTTATTATTTTATAAAAATAGTAAAGTGATCTCTAAAAAGTAAATTAAGAGTTCTAAATTAATTAATAGTATATAAATATTAGATTAAAAATACTGGAATAAAATTTCTAATAATAAACACAAATAATTCTTAAAATAAGCTAATATTACAATTAAGTATAATTTAGCTTTTAAAAATACTAAATCAACTTTTTAAAATGTGTAAAAATTATCGGAGCTACATTTCGGTATAAATATGAGGAAACAATAAATGAATCATCAAAAATGATAATTTTGGGATTAATTATTGATTTTTTACTGTTAAAATAGGGTAATAAATTAGTTTTAAAATCTTTTTAAAATTGAAAAAAATAATAAAATACTTGGACATGCTTATATATGCATATATATACTATTTTAAAATTATTTTGCATATAAAAAATAGACAGGAAAAAATTGGATATCAACAACACTTGTTAAAAACCAGGCAGTGTTCGTGGTTGAAACGAACACAATAATGAGAACCAAAGACGGTTAAGTGTTGGTTGTGTGACTTGTGGTTGTCTAGGTATACACCAAAGTTCGACGGTTCAAAGATATCAAATCTACCGATTGATCGAGTATATTCGACATAAGTTCACTACGGAAAGTTCAAAGGGAAACCTACTTATCCAGATGCATTTAATCCTTGCTTGCGAATCACACAGTTTTTCATGCATACTTTCGTGCTATAGCCATTCCCCATTCATGTGGGGGATTGATGGGTTTTTTATGTATTTAATTAATATATTAAATACTTAAAAGAGGGTGAATGAGAAATGGAGAAAATGAAATTTTGAGTGAAATTTTAAGTTCCCCCCCCCCCCCCC
>MU668679.1:45701-59102 GCA_026770625.1 Nicotiana glauca
CTTGCATGCATATATAACTGGACTGATTGTGGACCGGGCTGCATGCCACAGCGAATGCCATGATTATATTGCGCTTGGGCTGTAGGAGCCCCTCCGGAGTCTGTACACACCACCAGTGAGCGCCGTCTACGTTAAATGGATCGGGCTACGCGCCGTAGCGGTCATGTGCATTGCATTGCATTCATGCATTGTTATTTACTTGTTCTACCTATCATTACCTGTTGCTGTTCCATTGATCAATGTGTAGATAAATTGGTTATAGCTTTGCATTGTGCTATATTTAGGATTTCTTACTGTCAGACATTATACATGCCTACTTCCAACTTACTCACTTTACTCCCTGCACCTTGTGTGCAGATTCAGGTACTTCGGGAGCCTAGTTGAGCTAGTTGCTGTTTCCTGAGTTTTCAGGAGTTGTCGAGGTAGCTGTTTGACGTCCGCAGGACCCGACTCCTCCCCTATCCCTTTATTATTTCCGTACTTTAGAACATATTTTTTTTGAGGATTCTTGACCCGGTATCATTTAGAGGCTCTAGACTCGTGACCCCGGGTCTTTGGGAGTTACAATTTATGTTAGAGTTTCGTATTGTTTTCATTTGAGTATTTCAGCTATGAGTATTGATATTTGATTTAAATATTTAATTAATTGGTTTTGAGCTTTATGCTCGGTTGAGAGAGAGTGAATGGTCGGACTTGCCTAGCATTAGTGTTGGACACCATCACGACCGGGTTTGGGGTCATGACATGCATGATGCATATGTCGCAATAACTCCTCTCCTCAGACCTCATTGCTGTTTTACTATTAGTAACACATAAACAAGAGGAGCAGTTTTTAATCTTTTTTATGGGGGTAAATTGAAAGTTAAAGAAAAAACCAGGAAAGTACTCAATTCTCCCAGAATGAACTATCTATATTCACTTTGAAGGTCGAATGAAGGTATTTGATTTGACTTTTAAACTTTATTTAATGTGACCTTCATTACGAGATTAGCTTTTGTGGTAATCTAATAACACCTTTTATTATTGCATATATTCTAAATAACTCAGGTGAAGTACCACGCTGAACAGTAGGGATGTACATGGACCGGATTAGTTCGTTTTTATCAAAACCAAACCAAACCAACTATATCGATTTAGATTGGTTCGGTTTTGTTGGGTTTTTGGATTTTAGAATTTTTTTGTTACATAAATATTATTTCGATCTTACTTTGTTAAAATTATAGATAAAATTTTGATAAGTAAATATATGTTTAGTAATTATGGAAACAATTGACAAACATATGATCTATTAAAATATTTTAACGGGAGAATTTTTTTAGTAACACATAATAATTATTTTCTTAGTCGTCTAACAATATTTTTTCGTTAATTTACGCTTTCAGAGTTAATACATGAGAGGATCCCAAATATTTTTATAATTTCTAAAGAAAAATCACTATAAACTCTTAAAAAAATAAATAAAATTTATATATTTATATGTCGGTTTGGTTCGGATTTTTTTACTCAATACCAAACCAAGTCAAACCAAACTTAGTTGGGTTTTTTAATCGGTTTGGTTTGATTTTCCGGTTTGGCGCGATTTTCTGGTCCGGTTTGAAAAGTAGTCGATGACCTGTTTACAGCTTAAAACAACGTAACCAATTAAATTGAGGTAGACAAATAGGATAATTTTAAAAAAAAAAAAACAGAGAGAGAAATAGGCAAAAGAATAATCTCTAGGAAAAAGGAATATCTAATTCTTTTAAAAAAAACTAATTAAGGAAGTAGTGGCTTATAAATTACTAGATGGATTGCTAACTCAACTGAGGCCGATCGATCGATGTGATTTTTGTGATTGAAGAATGTATACTATTTCCGTGTTTTAGCAGTGTTTTCGGATTTGCCAGTAGCAGGAATAATACTAAGACCATATTCTACCTCATTGCATGAATATTGTAATCTATTCTCCATTCTGCTTTGTGTTTCCGAGACAAGATAAGATTCTTAAGTGGAGAGTTAGTCATGTTTTTTTATGCTCAGACTTGAAAGCAGGAATAAAACCTAGAACAAATTAAAGAGCAATAAGGGGATCAGTTCTCAATTCTATTAAATACGCATTATTTATGCTGCTTCACTCACTCCTTTTCTTTACTCTTCTTTTCAATGTTATTACTGATTTCCTTTTCCTACGTGTACAACGTCTTAAACTGGATAGAGGTCACCTCTGGTCTTTCTGGGATTTTCCAGTCCTTTTTTTTTCATAAATAGCGGATTGAGACAGTATCCCCAAGAAAGACAGTACAGCTCCAATACTTCGATGACCAAATTAAAGAGATTGACAAATATTCAATGTAAATCCGTTGAAAGTATGAAATTCTAATATTTTTAAATTGTTTTAGAGTTACGTTACCGAAATTACAGTCGTCGTAATTAAAGTTGTAAAAAATCATTGGCGCCAAATTAAAAAAGCGAAAGAACTTTTTGGACAAAAAATCAATTGAACATACTTCATACAAATTTAGCCGTCAATAACTCGAAATACAATAAGTATTTTTCTTTAAAAGACAAATTGACACCCTTATTTGCACGGATTTCTGTCCCCTCCCGCCAATTCCACTGAACATGGACAAATCGATTGTTTTAGTGACATGAAGTTATTTAAACTTGATGATAAGCCAGTAACTGTTGTTGATTACAAGGGTGACGAAAGCAGTTTGATGCCGAGGAGATCTCATTTATGGTGCTCATAAAAAGATGAAAGAAATTGCTAATTCCTTAACCACATATCAGTTTGTTCGAGTCTCACGGTTTTTCCAAGTCTCCTAAGGCTGAAACAAGTCTGATTAAGGTCCAATGTCCCCTTCTATTTATTTTACTAATAACTGGTTTTTCGGCATAAGCCAATAGTAATATTATTATCATAAAAATTTGAGTAAATAATTATACTTGAAAATATAAAGTACAAGTTTCTTGAGTGATCAATGTGGATCGATGTACACTAAGGTCAAAAATATATAATTAGATATCATCAAGATGATTATTGTTCTCGGCATATATATTTTATTTATATGCCGATTCATATAGTACATAATTTATTAATATTAATATTATTTAAACAGAAATTTGAGTAAATGACTATTCTTGAAAAAATAAAGTACATAGTTATAGTTTCGTGAATGACCAATGTGGATCGTCATATTATAAATTTCATATCGAAATTACGATGATTCAATATTATCTAAACCTGCATAGATTAGAAGTACTAAAAAATGTCGACATGATTGTTGAAATGTTTCTTGGATCTTTTCCCCTATTGAAAATTTGTCAGCAGTTGATATTAGTAAAAGGCAATATAACACAAACAAAAAAATGGTATTACCTTTTCGTCGATTATTATAGGTCTTATAGCTCCTTCTTGTCTTGAATTGTTTTTTGGTTATGGTCTTAGTAAACCTCTTTAAATTATTAATACTTTTACCACCTAATTATATACATATTTTTGTAGTTTGAGAATAGACAATTCCAAAATCTGACTCAAAAATCAGAGATTAAAGAAAATACACATAAATGTCAAGCTTTCAATTCAATCTTGAAATACGTTCAAATATTCTTAGTAATGGTAACTAACTAACTATATACTACTCTCTTATGTTTCCTAATTACCATAAATAGTATCATTTGATAAATTTCTTGATTCTGTATAATACACATAGATGACTTGAGTGTGCATGTTTCTTAATTACCTCATCTTAAAAGTAACAATAAGTATATTACTTTATATTACTTTCATGCAATGCATTGCATCCCCGTAATATGCTATGTTATTTTTCCCTTTGCAACGTAATGGTGCATTAAATAAAAATACAATATTTTGTATTTGTTTCCGTAGGCATATAAATTTAACTTAAATTAAATCCATAAAATAATTTGGACTATATTTTAAATTCAAGATATATTGGTCCAAATAAATATTTAATATATAAATGAATTAATTATATAAGTACAATATAAATGGATTACATAAATAAGTCTTAATCCATTGGGCTAGTCCATTTAATTGGGCTAAAGTGATGAGCCCACTTCATTAAGCCCAAGATGTCATCTTCCTAGAGGCCCAGTTTGGTGCCACGTGTCTAATGACGTAGAGCACCAAGTCAATCGAAAGAGCCAATATGTAACGACCTGGCCGGTCGTTTCATGAGTTACCTCTCCGTTTCCCCCATTTTTGCTTCTTAATGTCTTGCTTGGCTGTATTATGTGTATCAGATTAGTCGGTTCGAATCCGGAATGGTTTTGGTAAGGTTTGAGACACTTAGTCTCTTTTTAGTGAGCTTAAGTTGGAAAAGTCAATCGGACGTTGACTTATGTGATAAAGGGATCTGATATGAATTCTGATGGTTTGGATAGCTTCGGGAGATGATTTGGGACTAAGAAGTGTGATCAGAACATATTTTGGAGGTCTGTAGTAGATTTAGGCTTAAATTGGCGAAATTAGAATTTTGGCGTTTTCTGGTTGATAGGTGAGATTTTGATATAGGGGCCGGAATGGAATTCCGGGAGTTGCAGTAGCTCCGGTGTATCATTTGGAATGTGTATGCAAAATTCCAGGTCATTCGGATGTGGTTTGGTATATTTTTTGATCAAAAGCGGAAATTCGGAAGTTTTAGAGTTCTTAGGCTTGAATCTGATGTGTTTTGGTTGTTTTGGTGTTGTTTGAGGTGTTTTGAAGATTGTTATAAGTTTTGATGGTGGTATATGACTTGTCTGTGCTTTTGGTTGAGGTGCCGGGGGCCTTAGATGATTTTGGATGGTTGTCGGGAATATAGGAATTCAGAAATAGCAGTTGAAGCTAAGTCTGCGTCATAACCGCACCTGCGGCTGGGGGACCTCAGGTGCGGGCTCGCAGAAGCGCCCAATGGGTCGCAGATGCGGAAAAAGGGCCATGGGGTTGGAACCGCAGAAGCGACAGTTTGAGCGCACCTGCGGTATCGCAGGTGCGACTGCTCTAGCGCAGATGCAGAATTGAGGCGTTCAGTGAAAATCGCAGATGCGGTGCTCCTGACCGCAGAAGCGGTAGCGCAGAAGCGGAGTTTGGGCCGCAAGTACGAAAAGCCTGGGCCAGAAGGTATAAAAGATTTCCTTAGCGATTTTTGAGTTATTATTCACCATTTTCATGCAGGTTTTAGCTTGAGGGAGCTATTGGAAGAGGGATTTCATAGAGGTAAGGTTTTTGGACCTTAAACTCGTTTCTATGGTGTAATTTCACTGATTTGGCTTTGAAAATTAATGGAAATTAAGGGTTAAAAATTTAGAAACTAGGGCTTGAGATTTGAGACCTTTGAGCAAGGGCTTGAGGGGTCATTTGTGGTCAGATTTTAATACTTTTATGAACTCTTGGGGGAGATAAGTAGTCTATTGATGTAAATTTTATCGAATTTCGAGAGGCGGGCCCAGGGGTCAGGTTGGACTAATTTTGGAATTTTTGGTATAATTTGTTTATTTTCGCTGGGCTTCGTTCCCTTAGCTTATTCTAATGTTATAATTCTGATTTTGGGTAGATTCGACGCGAGTTGAGGCCGAGGCAAGAGGCAAAGGCATTGCGGAGTAGTATTTCATTCGGTTTGAGGTATGTAACCATTATAAATCGTGAACTGAGGGTATAAAACCCAGGTATTTTTTTTTTTTTTTATCAATGCGGTGACGCGCATGCTAGGTGACGAGCGTGTAGGCGTGCACCGGTAGGGATCGTGAGTTGGTCCATCTCATAGCGACTATTAAGCCGCGTATTTGATTTGAAATAGTATGATATGACATATTTTAGAGATTGATACTACATTATGGGCTGTATGCCGTGTTTGGGGTCTTGTAGGGACCCGTTGAGACCCTTAGGGGCATTTTTACTCTTTTCCTCACTCTATTTGTTTGAAAGCATATCCTCAGTCATGTTTTACCTGTTTATTGTTTAAATCTGGTTTTTTATCACTCTACTTCTTAAATGTGAAAAAAACTGTTTGGGCTGAGTATCCCTGATTTCCAGTGTTATTCCCGAGTGGATGTAAGGTTAATGACTGAGAGAGGTTGAAACACAAGTTGACTACCACTCCCATTATTACCGCACCAAATTGGGATTTGCCTTTTGAGTTAATGTGTGACGCTAGTGATGTAGCGGTTGGTGCGGTGCTTGGCTAGAGAATTAACAAGATGTTCCATCCGGTGTACTAAGCAAGCAAGACAATGAATGAGGCTCAAAAGAACTACACAGTCACCGAGAAGGAGTTGCTAGCAATTGTTTTTGCCATGAAAAAATTTCGCCCATACCTTATGGGAGCCAAAGTGATTATTCATACCGATCATGCGGCCCTTAGGTACTTGATGACAAAGAAAGACTCTAAGGCGAGATTGATGAGATGGGTTTTGCTCTTGCAAGAATTTGATCTTGAGATTATTGATAGAAAAGGAAGCGAAAATCAAGTCGCGGATCACTTGTCCCGGCTAGAGGAGGAAGGAAGACCAAGCAATGGTGTTGAGATTAATGATGCTTTTCCGGATGAACAACTCCTTGCGGTGTCTATGCGTGATATACCGTGGTTTGCTGATGTAGCCAATTATCTTGTGACCGGTATCATCCCGTATGAGCTCTCTTCTAACCAAAGGAAGAAGCTCAAGCGGGATAGTTTGGATTACTATTGGGACGAGCCTTATTTGTTCAAAATTTGCACCGATGGTGTGATTCGTCGTTGTGTCCCGGATGAAGAAAAATTGAGCATATTGGAAGCTTGCCACTCTTCCCCTTATGGTGGTCATCATGGGGGGGTGAGAACGGCATCAAAGGTTCTAAGTTGTGGTTTCTATTGGCCGACTCTGTTTCAAGATGCAAGTGATTGGGTTAAAAGGTGTGATGCATGTCAACGAGCCGGCGGAATTTCTAAAAAAGATGAGATGCCTCTTAACACCATTTTAGAGGTTGATATTTTTGATGTGTGGGGCATTGACTTCATGGGCCCGTTCGTTAGCTCTTGTGGGAACACGTACATTCTTGTGGCGGTAGATTATGTCTCAAAGTGGGTGGAAGCTGTGGCTCTCCCCAACAATGAAGCCCAGAGTGTCGTGGCATTCTTGAAGAAGCAGATTTTCACTAGGTTTGGAACCCCTCGTGCTATTATTAGTGATGGGGGGTCCCATTTTTGAAACAAGGCATTTGACTCTTTGCTCACCAAATATGGAGTTAACCACAAGGTGACTACCCCATACCATCCGCAAGCAAGTGGCCAAGTGGAGGTTTCTAACAGGGAAATTAAGAGTATTTTGTCCAAAACAGTGAATGCAAATAGGACCGATTGGTCTAAGAAGTTGGACAATGCTCTTTGGGCTTATAGGATGGCATACAAGACTCCGATTGGTATGTCTCCATATCGATTGGTGTTTGGTAAAGCTTGTCATCTCCCGGTGGAACTAGAGCACAAGGCAATGTGGGCTTTAAAAAGGTTGAATTTGGAATGGGATGTTGCGGCAAACCTTCGAGTGGAATAATTGAATGAGCTAGATGAATTTCGTTTTCATGCTTACTCCAGCTCGTCCTTGTACAAGGACAAGATGAAGTACCTACATGATAAGTATGCTCAGGGTAAAGAATTCAAGGTTGGTGATATGGTCCTCCTTTTCAGCTCAAGGCTACGGTTATTTCCGGGGAAGCTCAAATCCAAATGAAATGGTCCTTTTGAAGTGGTTTTTGTAACTCCTTTTGGTGCCCTAGACCTCAAGAACAAAAATGGTGAAGTATTCCGGGTTAATGGGCATCGTGTCAAGCATTACATGGGCAAGGTTGATGATAGCCACGTGGTGGCACTTATTCACTTGAAGTAAAGATGATGGTAACCCGCGTCGTGCCGCGACGTTAAATCAGGCGCTTCTTGGGAGGCAACCCATGTCTTTTATATTTCTTTGTTTTTCCATTGTAGAGTAGGATTTTTGAGCTGATGGTTTGTAAAGTGTTGCAGGGATGATGTTGAAACAGTGCAAGGACAAAATAAAATTGGGCAGTATCTCACCAGTTATCACGCGGCCGCGTGACCATATGTGTGCGGTCCGCGTGAGATTGGACTCAAATGCCAGCTCTCTGAAGTTGTCCCACGCGGCCGCACTCCATAACAGTGCGGTCCGCGTGGGAATGATGGAATCAACAGCCTTCTGAAGTCTCCCACGCGGCCGCACTCCATTTCTATGCGGTCCGCGTGGATATTATTGAAGTGACTATTTCTCTGAAGTTTCCCACGCGGCCGCGCACCAAAACAGTGCGGTCCGCGTGGGCTGCCCTTGGAAGCAAAACGTAAAAAACCTGCGCGGTCCGCGTGCCATTCCTGTGCGGCCGCGCAGGTAGGTAAGTAAAGGGCCCCACGGTTATCTATAAATAGAGACCTAGGGCCACCTTTAATCCTTTTCGATATTTTTTCATCTGAGGCCTTAATTCTTACTGTTCATCTACGAGATTGTGCATATCTGTAATTCCAGTTAATCTATGGTAACATTTCACTTCCAAATCATCTCTTCATTTAATTTGTTTCCATTTTATTTGATTTCTAATAGAATAACTTCNTTAAAGATGATGGTAACCCGCGTCGTGCCGCGACATTAAATCAGGCGCTTCTTGGGAGGCAACCCATGTCTTTAATATTTCTTTGTTTTTCCATTGTAGAGTAGGATTTTTGAGCTGATGGTTTGTAAAGTGTTGCAGGGATGATGTTGAAACAGTGCAAGGACAAAATAAAATTGGGCAGTATCTCACCAGTTATCACGCGGCCGCGTGACCATATGTGTGCGGTCCGCGTGAGATTGGACTCAAATGCCAGCTCTCTGAAGTTGTCCCACGCGGCCGCACTCCATAACAGTGCGGTCCGCGTGGGAATGATGGAATCAACAGCCTTCTGAAGTCTCCCACGCGGCCGCACTCCATTTCTATGCGGTCCGCGTGGATATTATTGAAGTGACTATTTCTCTGAAGTTTCCCACGCGGCCGCGCACCAAAACAGTGCGGTCCGCGTGGGCTGCCCTTTGGAAGCAAAACGTAAAAAGCCTGCGCGGTCCGCGTGCCATTTCTGTGCGGCCGCGCAGGTAGGTAAGTAAAGGGCCCCACGGTTATCTATAAATAGAGACCTAGGGCCACCTTTAATCCTTTTCGATATTTTTTCATCTGAGGCCTTAATTCTTACTGTTCATCTACGAGCTTGTGCATATCTGTAATTCCAGTTAATCCCTGGTAACATTTCACTTCCAAATCATCTCTTCATTTAATTTGTTTCCATTTTATTTGATTTCTAATAGAATAACTTCTTAATTTCTTCCCATTTTTATTTTTATCTTCATTAACTGTTAGAATAGGGTTGACAAATTCAGGTAGAAATATGGCATAACCTTCTTGTCAAAAATACTGAGTAGGGACAATTAGGTTGAATAAAATTGGACCAAAAGGACAAAAATACCCTACCCGGTAAAAGTTTGCCCTACGCGGCCGCACAACATTTTTGTGCGGTCCGCGTGAGTTTGATTAGAGTGATATACAATTGATTTGTGCGGTCCGCGTGACCTTTTTGTGCGGTCCGCGTGACTTCAGCGCGGTCGCGGTCCAAATAGTGCGGACCGCGTGCCTTATCATCAGAGAGTAGCACTTTTCTGAACTTGGACCTGCGCGGCCGCGTACCATTTCTGTACGGTCCGCGTGGGACCAACGCGGCCGCGTACCATTTGTGTGCGGTCCGTGTAGGTCATTTACAAATAGTTTGCTGATTTATTGTTTTGCCTGTACGGACCGCGTAGCATTTCCATGCGGTCCGCGTGACCTCTGACTGAAGCACTGTGTGCACATAGAATTTCACTGTTACATTGCTCACTTCTGCTATGCTTTTACTAACACGTCTAGACTTGTATCTCTTGCAGAAAATAGTAAAACATCGTGGAGGTGGACAATCTCAACGTGGGGGCAAAGATAAGCAACCCAGGAGAGGGGGTTCCTCCCGAGGGGGGAAAGGAAAAAGGGTGGTCAAACTCACTCCTGAGACAAGAGCAAACATTAAGAAAATGCGGAAGATAATCCGGACAGCTGACAAGGCTGCCTCACATTCAACAGGGAGTGAGTATGCACCCTCCAGGAGTGCAACTTCAGAGTCTGCCCCCACACATATGTCTGTGTCACGTTTCCTCCAGGACTCCCCATCTCCTGATCAAGGCACTGCTGCCATTTCCAAAAAGCCAACAAATGTGGTATATTCGGACTCGTCTGATGAGTCCGGAACAGAAAAAGGGAATGATGACCAATACTCCACTTCTCCCACAGCTTCAGAATCAGGGGAGAGTGAAGAGCAAGCTGAGGGAGGTGAGCCTCAGGTAGGAGGTGTAGAGCGGACAAGGAAGCCAGAAGTGTGGGAGGACAGATTTGTTAGTCAAATTGCCTTCCACCGGTTCAGAGAATGGTGGCCTAAGAGAAAACTCATCCCGGAGAGGCGATTTATTGATGCAGATCTACTTCCTCACAACCCTCACGTACAAGCTCAATTTCGTACGAGGGCAGGTTGGGGATTCTTCAAGGAACGAGTGGAGATGGCAAATGAGCATATGGTCAAAGAATTTTACACCAATATCTACCATGTCGTTCGGGGGTCCACAGCTACTAAAGTGAGGGATAAGGTGGTGATCTTTACCGGGAAGGCCCTCAATGACTTCTTGGGTTTCGCAGATGAAGATGAGTCACAATACCTGGAGAAGTTGGCGTTAAAGGAAGAAGCTCGCCCATGGTTAGCTGAAATTTTAGCACCTCCAGGTACAGTGCCGGTGTGGCTCAAGGCTCAGGAGAAAATATATAGGAACACCCTCAGTTTCGAAGCAAAAGGATGGTTGACTTTTGTGTGCAATCGGCTTGATCCGACCACACATGATCACTCCGTCCCCATTAATCGTGCTGTCTTAGTTGCATCTATCATGGCGGGGTTCCCATTGAATGTGGGAAATATTATGCAGAGGGTGATCTCCACAGTGGGAAATGAAACCAAGACCAACTACCCCTTCCCAAACACATTGACTATGTATTTCCGAGAGCTAGGGGTAGAAAAGAAGAAATTTGATGTGAAGGTCCATCCGGTGAGCCCTTACTCATGGTATGATCAAAAGGGCCCTGACAATCCGAAGAATGCCAAAAAGGGTCAGGCTTCCACTTCTTCCGCAGTTGGCCAGTCTGATGAGCCAGCTGCCTCTGAGCTGCCCATTGAGCCCAGTTTACTGCCCCTACAGTCTTCTGCAGCACCACCTTCTACTTCAGCCGAGCCACTGATTCCGGTGACCAAGACTCATAGATTCACCGCCAACCAGCTCACACACTCTCTAGCCAGTCTAAACAACTGGATGTCGGCAGCGACATCCAAGTTGTCCACTTTGACAGCAGCTGTACAGGCCGAAAGAGCACCAGTGACGGTTGAGGTACCTGCCTCTATTGAGGATACTTTGAAGAAAATCCTGGCAAATCAGGAAGAAATGATGAAGAAGCAGGATTCCTTGGCCAAGGCAGTTGGCGAGCACAGCAAGGCACTCAAGAGCTTGGCCAAGGAGAACAGGAAGTTTAGGAAAACAAAAGCTTCAAAGGAGGAGGTAGCAGCACTGAAGGTACAGGTGGACAAGCTAGTGGCGGATCAGCTGCCACTAGACTTGTTATTTGAGTAGCCTGTTATAGAGACCCCCACCGAGCAGCCACCAGTTGAGAAGCTTAGGCCCAGGAAGAAGAGGAAACTCCCCAACACTGAGGGAGTTGTGATTACAGTGGCCACGGAGCATGAGGATCCTTCCGGTGCCCATTCAGCTGAGCCACCCGTCCAGGAGCAGGAACCTGTCCCAGTAGCACAGCAGCAGCAGGCTGGGGACCAGTCTGAGGTCCCTGCCGGTACACAGGACATGGGAGCCACTGATCAGCATGAGCCAGCAGATGAGGCTTGAGGGGCCATTTTCTATCTCCTTTGCTCCTTTCTTTTTGATGTTATATTTGGTAGTTAGCATTGGGGACAATGCTAGCTCTTATTCGTGGGGGTGTGGCCCTACTTTTTGTTAAACTGGATGATTGTATATATTTTTCTCTCTTTTCAGTACATTCGTAGACATAGTTGGATTGTATATAAAATTTTAATTCTGAATCCATTTAGTTGTCTATTCTACTATCTTGGTGTACATATTCGTTTGGTTATCAGTTGATGATTTTTCTTTTGTTTGTTATTTTCATTATAGTTGCAAGGTTAGGCTAATTGCCTTGTTTTGGTTTTGTTTTGGATATTGAAATAAGCCCTTGGTTTTCTTTATGCCACGGTTCTTTCCAAGGGTAGAGTGTTGTGTGAACCGGGTGGCTCTTCCCAATGATAGATAGCGTGACAACTTTCTTAAGGGTTGAGTCAGTTTTTGAATTTTTCTTTTGATTTTTTTTTCCAGCTTTTGGTAGTTAAGAGTACCTTAGGAAAAGCTTCACTTGGTCCTAGCACATTTTCCTTTGATCTTATGGTCAAAGACATTAAGTTGTGTTTATGATGGTGAAAGTCGTGGCCTTGAGACTCTTGTGTTGACCAAACAATCATAATGTGGTCAAATATGGGCCATTGTGCGCTTTAATCTTGACTAAGGTCGTTATGGGCCCTCGACTCCGTCTTTGGCGATCCTTGAATGTATGTGTGGCGAGAATTCAATTTTTGAGCCCAAGTACCGAGCCAATGGTCTAGAACTTGCCCCGAATGTTTGTTGAGGCGAAATAATAGGTGGAACTTGATTTGAGACGTGATTGTAGGCTTTCTTTGATCCAAAATTGCCAATTTGATCCATTTTGTGACCTACCAATGCAAAGATCCCTAGTCCACACCTTTCGAGTCTTAGCTTCATGAACCCAAGTTACAAGCCTATACCCGTTTTTAATGAAACCCTCTCTTGGCACCCAAAAATCTTCCCTTGAGTAATAACATGAATCTAAGTTTGGGGGAAAGACAAAGCAGGCACCAATGTGGTAGAAAAGGCAATAAATGCAAAAAGAAAAAGGAAGGAAATGAAAAAGATAAAAAAAGGGCAAAAAGAAAGAAAAAAAGTGAAAAAGACCCAAAGAGGGAACCCCAAGTCAACAAAAAAAGTAAAAAAAAAAAAGGATGCGAAAAAAATGAACAAAAAGGAGAAAGGATTGAATTGAAAAAAAAAGAGTGACGTTGTGTCTCTCTAACCCCTTGAAAGAAGAATCACTCAAATGAGTCAAGGAAGTGTGCCAAAACGAATCAAAAGAAGTGCTTAAGGGAGGATTGAACCCATATGGACGAAAGCATATCCTATCTTTACCCAAAAGCCTTCACAATGAATCCGAAAAAGCCCTATATGATCTCGAGTTAGGGGAAGCCTACATTAGTGGATACCTACATGAAG
>MU668679.1:68377-80886 GCA_026770625.1 Nicotiana glauca
TTAGGATTTTTGGTATAATTTAATTATTTTTGCATGGGCTTTGTTCCCTTAGCTTATTCTATAGATATGATTCTAATTTTGGGTAGATTCGACGTGTGTTGAGGCCGAGGCGAGTGGCAAAGGCGTCGCAGAGTAGTATTTCATCCGATTTGAGGTAAGTAACCATTGTAAATGTGAAACTGAGGGTATATAACCCCGGTATTTCGTATTGTTTTGATGAATGAGGTGACACACATGCTAGGTGACGAGCGTGTGGGCATGCACCGGTAGGGATCATGACTTGTTCCGTCCCATAGTGACTATTAAACCGCGGATTTGATTTGAAATCGTATGATATTACGTATTTTAGATATTGATACTATGTTATGGGCTGTATGCCATGTTTAGGGCCTTGTGGAGACCTGTTGAGAACCTTAGGGGTATTTTTACTTTTTTCCTCACTCTATTTGTTTGAAAGCATATCCTCAGTCATGTTTTACCTGTTTATAATTTAAACCTAGTTTTCTTATCACTCTACTTCTTAAATGTGAAAAAAAACTATTTGGGCTAAGTATCCCTGATTTCCACTGTTATGCCCGAGTGGCTGTGAGGTTAATCACTGAGAGAGATTGAGGACGTAATATATATATATATATATATATATATATATGGGTCAGGCTGCATGCCGCAGCAATATTATGTGTATATATTATAGATCGGGCTACACGCCGCAGCGATACTTATATGGATCGGGCTGTACACCGTAGCGATATATATATATTGGATCGGGCTGTGCGGTGCAGCGATGTGGGCAATAGTAGGTTATGCCTACAAAATAATTTACACATTTAGTTACTTATATGGATCGATCTGCACGCCGCAGCGATTATTATTATTTATACTATTGTGAGATATTATTGAGCCGGAGTGCTGAGTGTGAGTACTATATTTATGACTGATACCTTGCCCGAGGGGCCCATATATGACATTGTTGCTGATTTCACTCTTCTTTTATAATAAGCCTCAATTGAAAACTACTAAGTAATTGATTTCAAAGTATTTCAACTAAAACTAAAGTTCTATCGAAGTGCTGGCTTTTAAACAATTGAGTTTGACTTGATATTCTGTTGTATGCTCTTTTACTTGATTTTCTTTAACTGCTCGTCAGTGCACTCAGACCTTATTTACTTTAGTTACTTACTCAATTGGCGTGCTCATGTTACTCCCCGCACCTGGTATGCAGATTAAGGTGCTCGAGCGAAAGAGTGAGGGTCCCAGCATTGTCGGATCTTATCGGAGACTACAAGGTAGCTGCACAACGCCCGCAGCCCTACTTTCCTCCTTCCTATCCTTGTTTTCTGCATTTTAGACTTATTATGTATTAATCAGTCGAACCGATTGTATTTAGAGGCTCAAGACTTGTGAAACTAGATGGTTAGGTTGTGTTTGGTTTGTTGTGATACTGTCTTTCTACACATTTCAGTGATATAAATATTTCTCATGCAAATTTGAAGCTTAATCGGTATTAGAAAATAAATGGTTTATTAAAAGGAATTTACTATGGTTAATTGTTTGGGTTGGCTTGCCTAGTATTGTGATAGGCGCCATCATGATCGGGGTATTTGGGGTCTTGACAAGTTGGTATCAGAGGCTAGGTTACATAGGTCTTGCGAGTCATGAGCCAGTTTAGTAGAGTCTCGCAGATCGGTACAGAGACGTCTATATTTATTCTCGGGAGGCTGCAGAGCCATTAGGGAAAACTTCTCATTCTTGAATTCCTGCCGTGCGAATCTGTTGCTTCTAGTACGAAACATTTGTTATTCTATTCTCTCATAGATGGTGAGGACACGTACTACCGGTCAGGATGGACGACCACCAGTACCACTAGTTGGGGCCACTAGGGACCGGGGATGCGATCGAGGCCATGGTAGGGCAGGGGTGTAGCCCGCCCAACAATTAGGGCAGAACCGATAGATCTACCAGCTGCCCCAGTTCAGGTTCAGGTCCAAGTTGCGAACGCTCCAGTAGCACCAGCTCAGGCACTGGCTGTGCCTATTGTGATTCCAGGCCTCCAGGAGGCTCTAGCTCAGATTCTATCAGTGTGCACTAGTTTAGCTCAAGCGATCTCACTTACTATGGCCGCAAATACTTCTTAGTCCGGGGGAGGCACTCAGACTCCCGCCACCCGCACACCCGATCAGGTTGTTCAGGGGTTGTAAATGCCGAAGGCACCACTAGCCCAGCTGGTGGCAGTTGCTCTGGGTTATGTAGGTCCCGCTATGCCAGAGGACGAGCAGCACAGATTGGAAAGGTTTGGCAGATTCTAGCTTCCTACTTTCAGTGGTGCAGAGGGCGAGGATGCCTAGGGTTTCTTAGATAGATGTCAAAGGATTCTTCGTACCGCGGGTATTATTGAGACCAGTGGGGTCGCATTCATGACTTTCCAGTTTACGAGAGCTTCCTTCACGTGGTGGGAGGCTAATGAGAGGCGTAGGCCTATTGGTGTTGCGCCCCTTACTTGGCAACAGTTCTCCGCTCTCTTTTTGGAGAAGTATGTGCCACAGTCCCGTATAGAAGAGCTGCATAGGCAGTTCGAGCAGTTGCGACAAGGGGATATGAATATTAAACAGTACGAGATAAGATTCTCCGAGTTAGCCCATCATGCTATCTAGTTGGTTCAAACTGATCGAGAGAGGAACAGAAGTTTCGTTGATGGCCTCACATATCAGCTTCGGATTCTCGTGACTAGGGAGAGGGTGCCACGTACTACTTTTGAGGAGGTTGTCGACATCGCCTACAAGATCGATTCAGTTTGTCGGTAGGAGTGAGAGGAAAGGGACGTCAAGAGGCCTCGAGGATCTGGTGGCTATGGTGGTGCTCTTTCAAGGGGTCAGTTTCAACACGATAGAGGCCATCCATACAGGCAGGCTCAGTCAGCTCGCCCAGGTTATCGTAGGGCATCGTTGGGTCATGGGTCTCACAGTTCTCATAAGGGACACTCATCACTCAGTGCCCTTCCAGCCCAGAGTTCGTGCTATGCTCCATCAGTTGTGCATCTGCTAGTCATCCCGGAACTAGAGGTTCCCTTCAGTCCCCAACTCCAGCACCGGGGAGTTGTCATGAGTGTGGATAGTTTGGGAATATAAGGGGGCAGTGTCCTCTTCTTCTTGAGGGTCTGTCTCAGTAGAGGGGCAGCCCTCAACTTCAGCTCCAGCCACTTCACCACCCGCTCAGGCAGCTAGGGTGAGGGACAGTCTACTAGGGGTCGCCCTAGAGGAGGTGGTCGATCAGTTGGTGGTCAGACCCGTTTCTATACACTTCCAGCTAGACCTGATGTTGTTGCTTCAGATGGGGTGATTACAGGTATTATCTTAGTCTGCAGCAGAGATGCCTTGGTGTTATTTGATCTTGGATCTACATTGTTTTATGTGTGATCTTATTTTGTCCATTATTTGGATACGCCCTGCGAGTCTCTCATTTCTTCTGTTCATGTCTCTACTTCGGTGGGTGATATTATTATGGTAGACCGTCTATAACGGTCATATGTTATGTCTATTGGGGGTTTGGAGACTCGAGTGGATCTTCTGTTGTTATGTATGGTAGACTTCGATGTGATATTGGGCATGGATTGGTTATCTCGTACCGAGATACTCCAGATTGTTATGCAAAGACGGTGACTTTAGCTATGCCGGAGGTGCCCCAAATTGAGTGGCAAGGTCTTTCTGATTATGTTCCCAGCTGGGTAATCTCATTCTTAAAGGCCCAGCATATGGTTTGGAAGGGTTTTCTTTCATACTTAGCGTTCGTGAGGGATGTCAGTGCAGAGATCCCAGCATTGAATCGGTTCCAGTTGTGAGAGATTTTCTAGATGTGTTTCCTGCAGACCTGCCGGGCATGCCACCGGATAGGGATATTTATTTTGGTATTGATCTGGTGCCGGGCACTCAGCCCATTTCTATTCCACCGTATCGTATGGCACCAGCGGAGTTGAAGGAGTTAAAGGAGCAGCTTAAGGAACTCTTTAATAAGGGGTTTATTCGGCCTAGTGTGTTGCCTTGGGGTGCCCATGTCCTATTTGTGAAGAAGAAGGATGGCACTATAAGGACATGCTTTGATTATACGCAGTTGAACAAGGTTACGATTAAGAAAAAGCATCATCTACCTCGCATTGATGATTTGTTTGACCAGCTTCAGGGAAGGAGAGTGTTCTCTAAGATCGATCTCCATTCAGGTTATCACCAGTTGAAGATCAGGGACTTGGATATTCTTAAGACAACTTTCAGGACCTGATATGGTCACTTCCTAGTGATTTCTTTTGGGCTGACCAATGCTCCAGCAACGTTCATGCATTTGATGAATAGTGTGTTTCAGCTTTATCTCGAATCATTTGTCATAGTTTTTATTAATGATATTCTGGTGTATTTGCATAGTCAGGAGGAGCACGCAGAGCAATTTAGAGTTGTGTTGTAGAGATTGGGGGAGGAGAAGCTTTATGCAAAGTTCTCCAAGTGTGAGTTTTGGCTTAGTTAGTGGCTTTCTTAGGCCACACGGTATCTAGTGAGGGTATTAAGGTTGATCCAAAGAAGATATAGGCGGTTCAGAGTTGGTCCAAACCGTTCTCAGCTACAGAGATTTGCAGTTTTCTTGGTTTGGCAGGTTATTACTGCCAGTTTGTTCAAGGATTTTCATCTATCGCATTGCCCTTGACCAAGTTGACTTAGAAGAGTGCTCCATTTATGTGGTAGGATGAGTGTGAAGAGAGCTTTCATAAGCTCAAGGCTGCCTTGACCACAACTCCAGTATTAGTGTTGCCATTAGCTTCAGGTCCTTATATCGTGTATTGCGATGCTTCGAGAGTTGGTATTGGGTGTGTGTTGATGCAGGAGGGCAAAGTTATTGCTTATGCTTCTCTTCAGTTGAAGCCCATGAGAAGAACTACCTTGTTCATCATTTGGGTTGGTTTCCATTGTTCACGCGTTAAAGATTTGGAGGCATTACTTGTATGGTGTGTCTTGTGAGGTGTTTAACGATCATCGTAGCCTCCAACACTTGTTCAAGCAGAGCGATCCCAATTTGAAGAAGCAGAGATGGTTGGAGATGCTCAAGGATTATGATATTACTATCTTGTACCACCCGGGAAAGGCCAATGTGGTGGCTGACGCCTTGAGCCGGAAGACGGTGAGTATGGGGAGTTTGGCATATATTCCAATTGGGGAGTGACCTCTTGCAGTTGATGTGCAGGCCTTGGCCAATAGGTTCGTAAGGTTGGATACTTCGAAGCCCAGTTGGGTATTGGCTTGTGTGATTTCTCGATCTTCTTTATTCGATCGCATCAGGGAGCGTTAGTATGATGATCCTCATTTGCTTGTCCGTAGTGACAAAGTTCAGAAGGATGATGCCAGAGATGGGAACATTGGTGATGATGGAGTGTTGAGGATCCAGAGCCGGATATGTGTGCCCAATGTAGATGGGCTTCAGGAGTTAATTCTGGAGGAGGCCCATAGCTCACGGTATTCCATTCATCCGGGTGCCATGAGGATGTATCAGAATCTGAGATAGCACTATTGGTGGCGGAGAATGAAGAAGTACATTGTGGGGTTTGTAGCTCGGTGTCTCAATTGTCAGCAGGTGAAATATGAGCATCAGAGACTGGGTGTCTTGCTTCAACGGATGGATATTCCATATTGGAAGTGGGAGCGGATCACCATGGACTTTGTGGTTGGTCTCCTACGGACTTTGAAGAAGTTATATGCTATTTGGGTGATTGTGCATCGGCTGACCAAGTCCGCGCACTTCATTCCTGTGTACACTACTTATTCTTAAGAGAGGTTGGCAGAGATCTATATCTGGGAGAATGTTCGCTTGCATGGTGTCCCAGTTTCCATCATTTCTGATACGGGCACTTAGTTTACTTCACAATTTTGGAGGTCGGTGCAGCGAGAGTTGGGTACTCAGGTTGAGTTGAGCACAACGTTTCACCCTCATACAGACGGGCAGTCTGAGCGCACTATTCATATATTGAAAGACATGTTGAATGCTTGTGTCATTGATTATAGAGGGTCATGGGATCAGTTTCTATCGCTCGCAGAGTTTTTTTATAACAACAGTTACCAGTCAAGTATTCAGATGACTCCATATGATGCTTTGTATGGGAGGCAGTGTAGATCTCCAGTTGGTTGGTTTGAGCTGGGTGAGGCTAGACTATTGGGTACAGACTTGGTGCAGGATGCTTTAGAAAAAGTAAAAGTGATTCATGGGAGGCTTCATACAACGCAGTCGAGACAAAAGAGTTATGCTGACAGGAAGGTTCGGGATGTGTCCTACATGGTTTATGAGAAGGTTCTATTGAAATTTTCACCCATGAAGGGTGTTATGAGATTTGGGAAGAAAGGTAAATTGAGTCCTCGGTTCATTGGGCCTTTTGAGGTGCTTCGAAGGATTAGGGAGATGGCTTATGAGCTTGTTTTGCCATCGAGCCTACTGAATGTGCATATGTTATTTCATGTTTCTATGCTCCGGAAGTATATTGGTGATCTTTCTTATGTTTTCGACTTCAGCACGGTTCATTTAGATGGTGATTTGACGTACGATGTGGAGCCAGTAGCTATTCTGGAGTGGCAGGTCCGAAAGTTGAGGTCGAAGGATATAGCTTCAGTGAAAGTGCAGTGGAGAGGTCAGACCGTGGAGGAGGTTACCTGGGAGACCGAGCAGGAGATGCGGAGCAGATATCCTCACCTATTTGAGGCTTCAGGTATGTTTCTTGACTCGTTCGAGGACGAACATTTCTTTAAAAGGGGGAGGATGTAACGACTCGACCGGTCGTTGCATGAGTTACTGCTCCATTTCCCCATTTCTTCTTCTTATTGTCTTGTTCAGCCGTATTATGTGGTATCGGGTTAGTCGGTTCGAATCCGAAATGGTTTTGGTAAGGTTTGAGATACTTAGTCTCTTTTGACTGAGCTTAAATTGGAAAAGTCAACCGGATGTTGACTTATATGATAAAGGGATCAGATGTAAATTTAGATGGTTTGGATAGCTTCGGGAGGTGATTTGGGACTTAGGAGTGTGATCGGAACGTGTTATGGAGCTCCATAGTAGATTTAGGCTTGAATTGGCGAAATTGGAATTTTGGCATTTTCCAGTTGATAGGTGAGATTTTGATATAGGAGTTGGATTGGAATTTCGGGAGTTGGAGTAGGTCTGTTGTGTTATTTGGGATATGTGTGCAAAGTTTTAGGTCATTCAGACGTGGTTTGGTAGACTTTTGATCAAAAGCAAAAATTTGGAAGTTTTAGAGTTCTTAGGCTTGAATCTGATGTGTTGGTTGTTTCGATGTTGTTTGAGGTGTTTTGAAGATTGGTATAAGTTTGGATGGTGGTATATGACTTGTCTGTGCTTTTGGTTGGGGTCTCAGGACCCTCGTGGTGATTTTGGATGGTTGTCGGGAAGATAGAAACTTGGAAATGGTAGCTGAAACTAAGTCTGCTGTCATAACCGCACATGCGGCTAGGGGACCGCAGGTGCGGGCTTGCAGAAGCACCTAATGGGTTGCAGATGCGGAAAAAGCGCCATGGGGCTGGAATAGCAGAAGAGGCAGCTAGAGCGCACCTGCGGTATCGCAGGTGTGGCTGCTCTAGCGAGGATGCAGAATTGAGGCATTATGTGAAAACCGCAGATGCGGTGCTCCTTACCGTAGAAACGGTAGCGCAGAAGCGGAGTTTGGGCCGCAGGTGCGAAAAGCCTGGGCCAGAGGTATAAAAGATTTCCTTCGCGATTTTTGAGTTTTTCTTCACTATTTTCATGCGGGTTTGAGCTTGAGGGATATATTTGAAGAGGGATTTCAACGGGATTTCATAAAGGTAAGGTTTTTGGACCCTAAACTCATTTCTATGGTGTAATTTCACTGATTTGTCTTGAAAATTAACTGAAATTAAGGGTTAAAAATTGGGAAATTAGGGCTTGAGATTGGAGACATTTGAGCAAGGGTTTGAGGGGTCATTTGTGGTCGGATTTTAATACTTTTGAAATGTAGGAACTCATGGGGAGATAAGGATTCTATTGATATAAATTTTATCAAATTTCAAGATGTGGGCCCGGCGGTCAGGTTGGACCAATTTCGGGATTTTTGGTATAATTTGATTTGGCTTCGTTCCCTTAGCTTATTATAATGTTATGATTCTGATTTTGGGTAGATTCGACGCTTGTTGAGGCCGAGGCAAGAGGCAAAGGCATCGCGGAGTAGTATTTCATCCGATTTGAGGTAAGTAACCATTGTAAATCTGGAACTGAGGGTATAAAACCCCGGTATTTCGTATTGTTTTGATGAATGAGGTGACACATATGCTAAGGAATGAGCGTATGGGCGTGCACCTGTAGGGGTCGTGACTTAGTCAGTCCCATAGCGAGTATTAAGCCTCGTATTTGATTTGAAATCGTATGATATCATGTATTTTAGAGATTGATACTATGTTATGGGCTGTATGCCATGTTTGGGGCCTTGTGTCGACTTATTGAGACCCTTAAGGGGATTTTTACTGTTTTCCTCACTCTATTTGTTTGAAAGCATATCCTCAGTCATGTATTACCTATTTATTATTTAAACCTAGTTTTTTTATCACTCTACTTCTTAAATGTGAAAAAACTGTTTGGGCGGAGCATCCCTGATTTCCATTGTTATGCCCGAGTGGCTATGAGGTTAATGACTGAGAGAGGTTGAGGACCTAATCATGGGAATTTTATATATATATATATATATATATATATATTATGAGTCGGGTTGCACGTCGCAATAATATTATATGTATATATTATGGATCGGGCATGAGTCGGGTTGCACGTCGCAATAATATTATATGTATATATTATGGATCGGGCTGCATGCCGCAAAAATACTTATATGGATCAGGCTGCTCGCCACAACGATATATATATTGGATCAGGCTGCGTACCGCAGCGATATGACGTTTGGGTTGTGGGAGGACCTCCGGAGTCTGTACCCCCAGTAAGCGTAGTCGACTATAAACTATGGATCGGGCTGCATGCCGCAGTGATTATTATGATTAATACTATTATTGGATATTATTTAGTTAGAGTGCTGAGTGTGATTACTGTGTGACAAGAGCTGAGTCACGAGTGACCGAGAGGCTTGTCCGAGCGGTTTTATTTATAAGTTATACTTTGCCCAAGGGGTCCATATATGGCATTATTTCTGATTTCACTCTTCTTTTAAATTGAGCCTCAACTGAAAACTTCTAAGTAATTAATTTCAAAGTATTTCAACTGAAGCTGAAGCTTTTACGAAGTGCTCGCTTTTAAAGTGTTGAGTTTGCATATCGTGAAAATGGGAACGACAATTAAATTTGTAAAATGGGACTCTAAAAATATGTAAATTATTCTCGAGCTAGTTGTTTAAGTAGATGATGCTAGTAATACAAAATTAATGATGGAGTGCGGGTCGAACCGAAGGGACTGTTGCACGGATGTAGGCTGGCCGATGGGGGCTTCGGGGTCGACTTCGAGGTCGAGCTCGAGCTATTGGGGATGGCCGAGGATGATATAGCAGTTAAAGATATAATCAAACAAAGCTCTTTATAGCCAAAACTAAGTTATATGATGAAGAACACATATAAAAGTAAAGGATATCGAGGTACCCTCGGGCCAATATCAAATAAAGAATAGATAAAAAGACAAATCAGCTAAAATAACTTCGAGACAGTAGAGACAAGGGAAATAGAGAAGGAAGAAAGAGAGAGAGAGAGAGAGAGAGAGAGAGAGAGAGAGAGAGAGAGAAGATATTATTGCACTTGTGGAGAAATGGAGCGACATCAGTCCCTTACGAGGTAGGGTGAGTCCCCTTTATATAGGAGGGGAAACTTGGTTACAAATACATGTGTATTCAATTACAAAATACGAAGATGGGATGGCTTGTGCGATGCCTCAGCGTAGGCTATGGATAGGCCTACCGTGTCAGACTCAGCATCGTGTCTTTGGAGCTTCCCTTTTTCGTCCTGGCCTCGGCCTCCATCTGGCCTCGAATCGGACATTAACAAGCCCCGAGGGAGAGGACTAAGTTGTGGCTTCGTGTCCTCGGGGTCTCGAGGCATTTCCTCGAGACTGCTAGATAGCGAGAAATTAGTCCCTCTAATTTCATCGCATACAGATAGTGTCCGCATTTCTTAGAGTGAAAGCAACGAGAGACGATAAGAAATGGTTCTGAACCCTTGCTTCTTATGATGTTCTTGGATTCCAGATATTAAGACGCATTTCATGCACCCTTCTTGCAGATTTCGACATTGACTGCGGCAGTTGGCTTCCTTCAATATACCCAGGATGGTTTTATAAATACTCGTCTCTCCTTTTTAGAGTCCCTTTTGTGTTTAAAACCCTCAGTGAGGTTTGCTTCCCCTCATTCTCATTCCTTCTCAGGAACTCAAGCCTCCTCAGTTTTCTCTTTTTCCCAGATTCGACTAAGGATGACAAATACTGGGAAGCAGAAGTTCCTTTTCTTGTGCATTTGATTGTCGTTCCTATTACTGTTACCTACTTGTATATGGCTTGAGTTTACTCGGAGCAAGTTTGTTCATACATACCAGTACAATTCAAGTGTATTGACATCCCTTTTGTCGGGGGCGGTACATTCGTGTTATGATAGTAGGTGGATCCATAGCAGGTACTCCAGTCCACCGACCGTAGCTCTTCATCCCTTCCCGCCGACTGAATTGGTGAGCCCCTTTCCTTTCGGGGCCCTGCGTGGCTTATGCCGCCTTTATTCTGGAGTCTTATTTTGGTATTTGTATAAGGTATAGCCGGAGCCTTATTACCGGCAAGTACAATATCATCCCTTTTCATGTTTAGAGGCTCCGTAGACAGGAAATGTGGGTCATGAACTTATGTAATATGTATCTTGCATGTTGGGTTATGTAAAGTGTAAACCACGCTAAGAAATCATGTACCATATGTATGTTTTGTAATAAAAAGGTGTTTTGTTCGAAAATGATTATTTCTCTTGGCTAATAAGTAATGAAGAATGTGGGGTAACACGTGGGGTAGGAGAGGCACTCAAGTCCTCTTGACTGTGGCTACCCGGTCGAGCGCCGGTCATGTCCCTCGGATTCGGGGCGTGAAAAACTTGGTATCAGAGCCTCAGGTTTTAAAAGAGTCCTAAGATGTCTCAGAGCCGTGCCTAGTAGAGGCCTTCTTATCGGTGTGTTGTCGACCACATCTATAAGTAGGGGGCTACACGGGCATTTAGGAAACTATCCTCTTCTTTGTTATTCCATATCGTTCGGTGAAGTGTAAGGTGGAAGTATCTATGTCTAACTCGTGCTTGTCACACCTCCTTTTTTACGAGTTTTAATACACCCCCTTAAGGGCGTAAAGGATTTTTTCCAATTAAAGGACAATCGAAACGGGATTAATTTATTATTTTATTCAGAGTCGCCACTTGGGAGATTAATGGTGTCTCAAGTCACCGGTTGAATCCCGAACCGAGGAAAATATGACTCTGTTAACAGTCTGCGTACCAGAAATCCGGATAAGGAATTCTGTTAACCCGGGAGAAGGTGTTAGGCATTCCCGGATTCCGTAGTTCTAGCACGGTCGCTCAACTGTCGTATTTGATTTTATCTGATTTTCATATATGTTCTATTTTTATGTGCCTTTTATTGATAACCCGCTTTTATTCTATTTATTATTTATTTTACAATAATTACAACGTCATGAAAATGTATCTTGAACCACGCCATATCAGTACGCCCGTGGCTTTTAACACATTTCGACTTCGTTGAGATTTGGATTTGGGTCACATAAATGTGCACCCGTATTTAGGAAAGTAATATTATTATCAATCGCGCCTAAAGCGGCTACGCGTTTATTAACTTTGGGGAAGACCGTGAAATTCGCTAAACGGTTTATCCCGAATTTATAGATTTTTTTTTATTTAAGCAATTATTGAGGGCCCCGCAATTATGTATTTGATTTATTGGGGGAGGCTCATCTCCATTTTATTTAAAGTCAATCCTAAATTATACTATATTTTTCTATTGGTTTTTGTCTCTAAAATGAAGGAAAAATCCTAGTTAATTATTATTTAAGAACTACTTCAATTTTGTTATTGAACTCTCACATCTTTTGGGCCTTGTAGTTGGCCCAAGGAGAGAACAAAACACAGACATGCATAAAGTGGGTCTGGTCTGGCCAAGCTCGTATGAGCATGTGTACCAGAACTGGGCCTATTGAGGCCACAATGGCTTGAAATGGGCTGTTCATTCCTGAACATTAATCTGAGCCCAAAAGCTGACCAAATAACATGAAAACTGATCCAAATTAGTCTAAATGTGTGTGATTACTAGTTTATTAAAAGATCTAATGGATTATCAACGTTACAATTTATTACCAGAATTAAATCAATACAAAACATACTGAATTCCTATTCGATCTTTATTGTTTCATCATATCCCAATCAACTACCTATTATTGAACCATCACATACTAAACTATCATTTAAAAATGGATCTTAACTATTACTGGCA
>MU668680.1:0-29713 GCA_026770625.1 Nicotiana glauca
GATACCCATCTAGAATCTTCTAATCCTAATGTAATTCCCCTTTTGCCCCCACTTCTATTCAGCATTCACTGAATTGCCCTTTTCTTATGCCCATAATATCCCTACCTCCTTAGTGTTATTACCCTTAACCCTTTTATTTTCCCCAAATTACCCCTGAATATGACTTGAATTCACCAACTGACCCTACTGTCTTTTACCCTTTTACCCCCTTTAAATTTGATTAATTTTCAGAATTAACTACTAATGAAATGTAATCAGAAACAATCAGCTATAACCAATCAAATCAAATATTCAAACTAATCAATTCAATTCTTAAAACTAACTAATAACAAAAAGAAAATTATTTCTAACAACTTTCAAAATCAAAATTTAAGAACTAATAGTTAACAGAATCGAAAAATTCCAAAACCAATCAAAAATCTAATCATATTAATTCTATTAAACCCTAATTTCTAATAAAACTATTCATCAAAATTTATTTTGATGTCAAATCTAACAGTATCAGAACTTAAAAACTAAAACTAAAAGATAAACTCTAATAATCTAATGACAGTCAATAAACAACTAAAAAAACTATAAAGTATATACATGCAGAGAAACGGAAAAAGAAAAGGGAAAAAATAGACTTAGCTTTTCAGACTTTCTACTTCTCTTTTTCTTCTTTCTTTTTCTCTTTTTTTTTTAGTTGAAAACTTTCTAGGACTTCAAGGAACCTTGGATATTATTTTCTTGGTTTTTTAGTTGCCGGCAAATTTTTGAGTTTTGATTTGAACTTTTTCAGTGGCTTTTATGGCTTGTAAATTTCAGAATGGGGCTAAGGACGTAAAGGGGAATCTCTGGTATGATTTTGAAGCGATTTGGGTGAAGTAGTGTTCGCCGGAATTAGGGTTCCGGCGACACTCTTTTGATTATTCGAGGTGATACAGTAGGATTCGAGGGAAAGGGGATACAGGGGTGTGATCAGGAGATTATGGTGGTTCTGCGGTGTTAATGGTGTGGTGGTTGGTGAAGGCGGCGTCTCACGCCGGTAGGGTTCCGGCGGGGACTAGAGAGTATACAAGGGTGACTCAGTGAGATGAAGGAGAAGAAGAAATGAATTTTAGGGTTTGATTATTGTGTATTGCTATATTAAAAGACCTTTAACAATCAAGAACTGTTGGATAAAATAAATCAATGGCTCAGATTTATTGAACTTTAAAACGACAGTGTTTGACTTTAATGAAAATATGACCTCGTCCGTTAGATCAATCAAATGAACGGCTCAGATTGAAGCTTCCATACGCCGTCATTTTATTTAATTAGTGGTCTGTGTTATGTGACAGTTGGATCAACTGTTTCAACGGTCCAGATCAGATGTAATTAAACGGGGTCGTTTTAGACCTCCTGGGCAAACCAGGTAAAATTCATTTGGGCCTGGGCGGGTATTATCTATTTGGGCTTGGGCATTTTTGGTTTTGGGCTAGTAATTAATTCGATTTTAGCCCAAATCTTTTGTTTTGTATTTTTGTATTGTATTTTCTTTTGTATTTTTGTATTTTATTTTTCTTTTGTATTTTTGTATTTATTTCTTATTTTATTAAATTGTTAAACCAATTAATTTCTAGAATTTAATCAACATCTATTTTATAGTAAATTTCAATTAAAAACTAAAATGTTGTTTTTGATTTTCCATTAATTTGTTCCCAAAATAAATTAATACCAAAATTATAAAATTAAAAATCCTAATGCATATGCATATTTTTGTATTTTTTAATATAAATTATTATGCAACTAATTAACACAAAAATGCCACAAGTATCAATCAAAAATTGAAAAATTATTTTGTTTTGATTTTTAGGAATAATTTGCTTAGGGCAAAAATCACATGCTCACAAATAAATATCAACCAACCATTATATATATATTCAATGTTAAACACCCATTAACATAACACCCATTCAGGGTCCACAACCTTAGTATTTAAAGTTAGCTACTCATGCTACAATACAAAATTCAAAGAGTATTTAATGTCATAAAAGCTTACAAAGTAGAGAATCTTCACCCAAAAGCTTCCAAAAGTGAGGAATACTAATGTCTTGGAATGTAGTGAAAAGACTAGACAAGATGAGCCGGCAAAGACATCATAAAATTATTTATAATGGACTCAAAATCGGGACTGAAAACGGACAAAAATGCCCTTTCAGGTCTGATATGCGACCGCATTCTTGTCGCACAGCACGTATGCGGTCCGCATCTTGAACATCCTTATTGCAGACTGGAACCCTAGTTTACAAGTCTTCTTCGCATTCCAATTAAGCGGATCGCATTGTAGAAATGCGATCGCATTTTGCATCACATTTTCATCAGTCAATGACTTTGATGGTTGGTTTTGCGGTTCATTTTGCGGCTCACATGTTGGTTCTGCAGTCGCATAATGGACCGCATTCTTGACTTGAAATTTAGCCCAGATCTCTATTTCTGTCTGTGATTTGATGTGCATTCTGCGACTCGCATGTCTGTTCTGCAATCGCATAGTGAGTCGCAGACCAGCTTTTTGCTACATTTTGCTCTTTTCTTGTCTTTTTTTCCTTCCATTTCCATGTTCTTGGATCCTCAGCCTTTATGTACTGTAGAAACAACAAAGCTACATAAGTAACGAAGATAATTGCATAAAAAAAAGCTAAAATCTAAGCAATTAGTATTGAAATGTGCCGAAATTCTCCGGCATATCAACACCCCCAACTTAAACTCTTGCTTGTCCTCAAGCAACTAAAACAAACCTAGCCTATTCTAGACTTTACTTACAAAACATGAAACGATAATGACTACGGGAGGTGTTCATTTCTAGTACTTCAACCATGCTTTTACAATTGTTTTACCCTTCCTGAACTGATAGTATATACAAGGAAAACTAATCAACTTGTGAACCCTGAGCCTCAGACATTGCGACAAAATGTTACTCTCAAGTGAGTGGAATTGGATTTGACTCAAAATCCTAACTTTTGTTTGACTCCGCAGTTCATGTACCCTCACTAGAAAGAAGGTCCCAAAATCACAATATTTACGCGGACAACAAAAAGGGATAGTTTACAAATACGCTCACTCTCAGAAAGAACTTCAAGTGCTACAACATTTCATACCATAGGCTTGCCCTTATTTTAATTCATCACTTATTCAAAGAGTGTTCGGTTGGAGGTCCATAAGGACTTTTTTAGCTTGTAACGTAGGTTTAGGGTAGGGTTGGATGAACATTTGTGTACTAGTGACTTCACCCTCCTTAAACACTACACACATAGTTTCATTCTTATGCACTTTGCTTTTCTTTTTTTTTCTCAAAACCCCCATAGCTTCCCTTGCATCTAGTTTCCAATATAGAAAAACCTTACATACCTCTTCTAATTGTTATTCAATGCTCCATACTTTATATACATCCACATATTTTCTCTTTTTTTTTTCTTTTTGTTTTGGAGCCTGAATAATCTAAAACAAACACTTTTGAGGCATGTGGTCTTAAATCATCGTACAACCTTACCAATTTCTACTATGACACCACCCCCAACTTAGGCTTTTAGCCTCATTCTCAATGTTCAAGGAGGGACGGGTTCAAGCAAGGGGATTATTTTACAAAAAAGGGAGAGGTTTGTAATGAGTTGGCCAAAGAAGAGGCTTAAAGGCTCAAATTGGGTACTAGTGATATTATTTATGTACAGGTCGACTTGAAAGGCTACAGAGGTCTAGCAAATAAGACAAAGAATGCCTAAGATCCTCCCTCCAACCAAACATACTATAATTAGCATTGAAAGACCAACCGGGAAAGTTCTGGATGATAGAAGTACACACAAGAATTATATACACATACGGAACTCACACTCACATGGCACATGAACTATTTCAGTCACATAGTTTGACGCTTTCAAGTCAACACTTGGCACTCAAAGCTTTCATCATAGGAACATGTTCACACAATTGATATTTTTTTTATATACATGCGGAAGGTTATATGCTATTTACATAGTATACACATGCTTGATACTAGGCAATAACACCAAACCAGTCAATACGATTCGTCCTACTCTCCTGGTTCTACTATTATACCTTTGGAAAAGAACCGGGGGAAGAAAAACCAAAGGGAATTGATTACTAATTACTATATACTTGTTTTTTTTTATGGATACTACTATGAACACAAAACAAACACTAATATTAACAACATCACCAACTACACAATATAACTCACGTGCCGAAATCATACTAATGCATATAGAAGAGAAGATAAACATGAGTACATGAGTTTGATTATGACATAAGGACATGCATATGTACAACAGTTTCCTGTGTCACAAAAATATCTACAATGCTACCCTTCACCCCTAAAGAAAAGCATGCATTATCCCCAATGCATAAGAATAGAGATATGAGTTTGAGGGGGCTCCCTGAGGCACACTAAGTGCTATGGGGGTCGATAGCTGGCTGAGTGCTGGAGGGATCACCCTCGGATGTGGCAGCTGGGACCAATGACAGTTCGGTCTGAGATGTGACCTCCTCTGATGGAATAGTGCCCTCATGATGGTCTATAGCAGGAGTGGAGACTGGAGCTGGAGCTGGTGGTGGAGCCTGAGAGCTGCTAGACTCACCCACTGATGATGGGGTAGCTAAAGGATCTGTAGGAGTAGCCATGTCTACTAGATACTGCTGGATCACCATCTGCATATCTACTTGTTCTACTTCTGCAATAGCAGCCTCTTCAATAACAACATCCTCGACAGAGGCATCCGTAATCTGCTTCCCTTTATCCTGAGGGCCATCATCGCTTGAATAGCCAGAACTTTCCTCATACTTGCTCCCATCTTCCTACTCATCTTCAGATCTACCAAAACCTCCGGACTCCTCCCCAGAAGGGATCTCAATATGTGCTAGAGGAGGGGCAGTATCAGTCATCAGTGCGGAGAAATCAAGACCTAGGTCCGGGGGTATTGTGACTGTAGCCTGGTCACCATCAGTGGGAAGGAGGGATGACAGATCGAACTCCAAGTTTTGCATCTTTTGGAGCTCAGTCTTCATAGAGGCGACCTCCTGCTTGAGTCCAGGCAATCCACTAATTTCCCCCCGCTCTATCTTCTCCATCCGCAACTCAAGTTACTGCAATATAATTTAGCCAACTATGAGTCAGGGTCGAATCCCACAGAGAACAATGTGTAGGCGATTAGGAATGTAAGAAAATTATCTCTTATCGCGCAATGCCAAACACTAAGAATTTAAAATTTTAAAATGTTTATATCTAAATGCGGAAATTTAAACTAACCTAGAAAGCAAGTGAAATGATCGATGGCTACAAGTATGAGTGCATCGGGAATTACACTCAAGTAACGATCTAATGTATTTCACGATTTTACAATTATGAGCGAGTTTATGTTAATTAGCCACATATAATAATTCTTAATTAGATTCTTCCGAAGACTAACAAGACTTCCTAATTGAATTATACCTAAAATAATTAGAAGATTAAGCACACCTGGAATGGCTACAAGTAGTTCAATACTATATCTAGGTAGAATTTATAAAATGAGGGTTATCGCCTCAAGGTCTCGTCAATTAATCTTTCCCAACCCCAAATTATCTTTTCCAAAATTAATTTGGAGTAAATGGGCGAGTCCTAGGGTTAGCTACTCCCTTTAGAAACATTAAAGAACAAGAATAATTAAAATATCAATAACTCACTTCATAAATAAATAAAAATCATTCAATACATAAGCACAACAAGGTATTTAATCCACACTTTAGATATGAGTATTTCCATAAACAAGATTCAATTGTTGAAATAAATACTACACACTTAGATATACAATACAAAGAAAGGAAATGAAGAAATAAACATAAATGGGTAAGAAAATCTTAACCACAAGCTTCAATATTCAAAACCCAAGTGTGTGTGCAAAACCCTAGCTTCAATAAATGTTCTCTCTAGTTTTATGAACTGAAAATAAGCCAAAAATTTGCCAAAGATTCTAAAATGTCTGCTTGGACGAGTATAAAAATGATTTGGGATGAGAAATTATGAAATGTCCATTCTGCCACAGGTCTGATGCTCGATTTCCATTTCTGCAGAACAATTCACGCAGATGCGGTTCCGCAGAAGCGAACACTCTAATCGCAGAGGCGAAACTCCTGATCAACACAGTTATCGCAGAAGCGGAAAAATATGCGCATAAGCGTTTCCACAGAAGCGATTTCTTTCTTCTCAGTAATTTCTGCAAAAGCGGATCTTCTTTCAAAGAAGCGAGGGTCGCTTATGCGGTCATACTTCCGCATAGGCGGAATTTACTAAAAGTTTTTGCACGATTTCACCTTCTTTTTCTCAATTCCACTTCAATTCAACTCAAATCACCTCGTAGCATCATTTACCTGAAAATCTAACAATAACCACCATAAACAATCTCATTTTATAATTAAAAGGACATAAAAGCTAAGGAAAAGAGGATAGAATGAGTGGTAAAATCACCACTCATCAACATCTCCAACTTAAAGCTTTTGCTTGTCTTCAAGAAAATCAAAACCAAAACTTCAATGAGGATTCACCATTTAAAACACAAGTGGTATTGCTATTATTTCCATATCACATTCTCCAATTTAAACATCATACTAATGGATTTGGTTGGTACTAACAATTAGACTCAAGTATGTGCATCTTTCCCGAATGACTCCCTCATAAAAAAAAACAACTTCAAAAATGTGCAAGGGAGTTCCAAAACTATCAAGTGACAAAAATAAGCCTCAAGAAGTGACTCAAAAGCACTAGTTCATTACAAATGCTCACTTTACTCAATTTCACCAATCTTTCCTAATTCCTGTGCCCTCACAAGAAACAAAAATCTCAAAATCACTATATTTACAATACAACATAAGGGACAAATTTTTCAAAAAACACTCACTCTCACAACGAACTTCAAGTGTTCAACATTTCATACCATAAGCTTGCCGTTATTTTAATTCATCGCTTATTCAAGAATGTTCGGTTGGAGGTCCCATAAGGACTTTTTAAGCTTGTAATGTAGGTTTAGGGAAGCGTTGGATGAACATTTGGGTACAAGTGACTTCACCCTCCTTGAACATTACTCACAATTTTCCATTCTTTTGCACTTTGCTCCTTTTCAAACCCACATAGCCTCATTTTCATCTAGTTTCCAATATAGAACCACCTCACATACCTCTTCTAATTTTTTTAATTTTTTTTTTCAAGACACCATACTTTATATACATACACATATTTTCTCTTCTTTTTTTTTTCATTTTCCAGCCAAATTTGTGGCATCTAAATTCAAAATTAATGCAATACATGAGAACATGATGCAATGGAGACTAATTTTGCGATGTTTAGCAAGAAAATTTCATTCAAGCATTATATCGAACACATTGCAAGCAAGTTAAAATGCACTCTTTTTCGCACAAATCGGGTACTCAGACTTCCCACGATTTTGTTCAATCTAACAGCACACACATGACTACACTCAACCATATTCCCTCACTTCCTAAAGCAAACAACATTAAATCACAACAACAAGAAAAAAACCAGAAAAAAAATTAAAGAAAATAAAGAAAAAAATTGTTGGCTTAGAAGAAGTAGAGAGAATGCAAGGAAGGAGATGAAGATTAGAGGGCATTACAAGGATTGCAGTTGACCTTTTGATTTTTTTTCGAATTAGGGAAGTTAGGGCAGGGAGATACAATGTGGAAGTGGTTTTTTAGCAAATGAAGCGTTTCAAAATTATTTTAACACTTAAAACCTGTGCGACTTCCGCTACTGCGGAGTAGCTTCAGCGGCTACAGGATTGCTTCTGCGAAATATTGTGCTTCTGCGGTTTAGCATCCGCTTCTGCATGACCGCAGATGCGGTCAAAAAGCCACAGAAGCAGTTATATCAAAGGATTTTGCACAGTTTTCTGCAGCTACTGGTTTTGAGCCTTCGGACCACTCCGACCTGTTCAAATCAACTCCAAAAAATCTAAAACTTGGCAGATTAGTCAAAAATAATATTAAAATTTAGAAAAATGATGGGTTGCCTCCCACCAAGCCCCGCATTTAACGTCGTGGCACAACGCAAACAACTTTACCATTTTTTTCTCCACTTGGATGATATGAACTGGGCACCTAACTTGGAATCAAGCTTGTGACCACGAGTGATGGGGGGTGGTAAGTTGATAATCGAGCCAAGCCTTAAATTTCTCATGTTGCACTTCTTGGCTTTCATGTGAGGAATGTCATTTTGTTTTCTTGCTTCCTCAAATTGTAAGATGTATGGCATGAGTTTTTCCTCCTCGCAGTCCTTCATTGATTCATGTGTTTCAACTTCCGTGTTACCACACAATTCCAATGTTGAAAAATGCTTGGAATGTGTCCTCAAACCTCCAACTTGCAATTTTTCTATTTTGACATCCTCTTCTTCTCCCGGACTAGAGTCAATCTCAACCACATTTGCATTTATACCGGTTGACTCTAATTCCATATTTTTCTCGGCATCATTAATACTCATGGAGTCGGTTGGCGGATGTTCAATTCTTGAATCCTCGAAGTAAAGCTCACTTTCTTCGTCGGAATTGGACTCTTCTTGGCTTTCTTCCACACTCTCAAGTTGGTGGGCATAGTGAGCCTCAACCAATATTTGCATTTGATATTCCAAAGTGCGGATGTGTTCATAATTGTGTGCTAAACTTTGTTTCAAGTCCTCGAGTGCAAAGTTGTGCTTCTCCTTATTTTCAATAATGGTCTCCAACATGAGCATCATTCTCTCATTTTGAGCATTTGAGAGTTCGTCTTGGTTTTGATCAAGTTCCAAGTAAGGATTTTCACTTTCAATCTCCAAGGAAGGTCTTTGGATTTCATTCACTTACGAGGATTTTTGAACCCTTAAGGCTCCGATCATTTCATCCATTTGGGAGTGCAATATTTCAAGCGCCAAGTTATTTTGGAGACTATTCTCCAAAAGCTCCTCCAAGGCATTGTGCTCCTTGTTGCCCTTTTCAAGTAAACACTCCAACATAAGCTTGAACTCTCCATTTTGTCCATGCTCAACTTCTTCCACTTCCATGGCCCTATAATTCTCATCACAAAAAGTAGACTCATCATAGTAGGGGCTTGGGGAAGGGAAGGACAAATATGCACAATAATCCCAATGACCATTTTGGCAACCACACTCATCACAAATACTCCAACCATGTGGTTGAGATTGTGCGCACAATCCATCCCCGAGAGAATTTAAATAATTTTGCCACAAGTATGGTCCTCCACAATAAGGACAAGGGTCATCAAAGTATGAACAACTACCATCCGGCCAATTTTCATTGTACAATGCCATTTTTCAAAACTAAGAAAATAAACAATAAATAAACAAGAAAAATAGACCAAGGTAAGAAAAATAATTACACAAATATTCACAAGTTTGGACCAAAGCACTTTCGCTTACTTCTCAAACAACCTAAATTACGTCAAATTGTTCCCCGGCAACGACGCAAATTTTGATGATGTCCAAATCCACTACTAAAATGTAATAGACACGGTCACATGCAATATAATTTACCCAACTATGAGTCAGGGTCGAATCCCACAGAGAATAATGTGTAGGCGATTAGGAATGTAAGAAAATTATCGCTTATCGCGCAATGCCAAACACTAAGAATTTTGGTTTTTGAAAATATTTTTATCTAAATGAGGAAATGTAAACTAACCTAGAAAGAAAGTAAAATGATCAATTGCTACAAGTTTGAATGCATCGGGAATTACACTCAAGTAACGATCCAATGTATTTCATGATTTTACAAATATGAGCGAGTTTATGTTAATTAGCCACGGATAATAATTCTTAATTAGCTTCTTCCGAAGAATAACAAGACTTCCTAATTGAATTACCCCTAAAACAATTAGAAGATTAAGAACACCCAGAATGGTTCAAGTAGTTCAATCCTATCCCTAGGTAGAATCTATAAAATGAGGGTTAACGCCTCAAGTTCTTGTTAACTAATCTTTCCCAACCCCAAATTATTTTTTCCAAAATTAATTCGGAGTAAATGGGCGAGTCCTAGGGTTATCTAATCCATTTGGAAACGTTAAAGAACAAGAATAATTAAAATAACAATAAGTCACTACATAAAAGAATAAAAATCATTCAATACATAAGCACAACAAGGTATTTAATTCACACTTTAAATATGAGTATTTCCATAAACAATATTCAAGTGTATAAACAAGATTCAAGTGTTGGAAATAAATACTAAACACTTAAATATTCAATACAAAGTAAGGATATGCAGAAATAAACATAAATGGGTAAGAAAATCTTAACCACAAGCTTCAATCTTCAAGACCCAAGTGTGTGTGCAACAACCTTAGCTTCCAAAAATGTTATCTCTAGTCTATGAGCTGAAAATAAACCAAAGATTATGCCAAAGATTCTAAAATTTTTGCTTGGACGATTATAAAAATGATTTGGGATGAGAAATTATGAAATGTCCATTCTGCCCCAGGTCTGATACTCGATTTTCGCTTCTGTGGAACAATTCACATAGATGCGGTTCCGCAGAAGCGGACTCTCTAATCGCAGAGGCGAAACTCCTGATCAACACAGTTATCGCAGAAGCGGAAAAATAAGCACAGAAGCATTTCCACAGAAGCGGATTTCCAACCGCAGAACCGGTTTCTTTCTTCTCAGCCTTTTCCGCAAAAGTGGATCTTCCTTCGCAGAATTGGAGGGCGCTTCTGCGGTCATACTTCCGCAGAGGTGGAATTCATTGAAAGTTTTTGCACGATTTCACCTTTTATTGCTCAATTCCACTTCAATTCAACTCAAATCACCTCGTATCATCATTTACCTGAAAATCTAACAATAACAACTATAAATAGCCTCATTTTATAATTAAAGGGACATAAAAGCTAAGGAAAAGAGGCTAGAATGAGTGGTAAAATCACCACTCATCAATACCCAGCAATATAATTGGGGGAGAGATGGTAAACATGGTCGGGCAGATATTGGAGAGTCATAAAATCACTTTCCACGAGGATGAGTTGCCTCTTGAAGGTTTAGGCCACAACAAAGCGTTGCACATCACTGTGCAGTGCAAAGACTATTTCATCACCAGGACTTTGATCGATGGAGGATCCAGCCTCAACATTTGTCCATTGCTAACCCTCAGAACATTGGGGAAAAGTCTACATGAAATCTAAGATGGAGCTATCAACGTCAAAGCTTTTGATGGTTCCCAAAGGTCCACCATTGGGGAGATCAGTTTATGTCTGCAAATGGGGCCAACTTGGTTCATTGATTTTAAAGTAATCGACATCCCAGCATCCTGCAACCTACTATTGGAATGACCTTTGATCCATGCCGCTGGAGCTGTAGCATCAACCCTGCACCAAGAAGTAAAGTTTGAGTGGAATCACTAAGAGGTGATTATTCATGGTGACGGGAGTAACCCCATATACAGTCGCCAAACCATCCCAGCAATTGAAGGAAGAAAGAAAATAGTAGGAGAAACCTATCACCAAATTGAGTGGGTCAACATCGTGGACAAAGACAAATGGTGGGATAACAAGATAGAAAGTATCTTGAATTGGAGCGAGTATGAACCTAGCAAAGGGCTCGGCAAGAACCTCTAGGGAATCACCAAGCCTGTCAAATTGAAGAAACAGGGAACTACATTCGAGTTAGGGTATGGATATACTTGGAAGGAATTTAGGAACTGGTCACCACCATGGCGCGGCCCCTATTATCCGCTGGAGCACTCGATACCCCTCTTGGAATAGACTTTCCAACCAGCAAACATCTTATATGTGTCAGAGGAAGATGAAACATTATCAACAATGAAGAACCTTTTCTTGGAAGATGACAATATGGACTGTCATGTCATTTTTAAGGAGGAAGGGGAGGAAGGCCCTTCCATACAGGCGGTGAGCCGAGGAAAGCACCTCAACAACTGGTCCGTGAGAACTACCAAGGCCCGAAAAGCTTCAGGGTAGCAAGGCTGAACAAAGCATTATGCATTATCTTTTACTTTTTCATTAGTTAATTTTCCTTCATTATTATCTTTAAATTTTGAAAAAAAAGAGCTCCGATGTTCGAAACAATTTTGCACTTTATCAAAGTATTTCAGTTTCTTATAAATATCACTCTTATTATTTTTTCTATCATTTACTTTATTTTACACAACATTACTATTACCTATCTTGATGAACCGACGAATGTGACATGCGACGAGGTAACGCAAAAAACGAAAATAGACTCAGAAGAGGATGAAATACCAGAAGAGTTCGTTAAAGAGGTTGAGGACTTTGAGAATAGACATAAGTCTAACCTGGACGAGACCGAGGCCGTCAACTTGGGGGATACAAAAAATGTCAAAGAAACACGCATCAGTGTTCACCTGTCAACATCAAAAAATAAAGAATACAAGAAGTTCTTAAAAGAATTTGGGGACATATTTGCCTAGTCATATGATGATATGACCGGTGTCGGTACATCTATCGTAGCTCACAAATTGCCAACAGATCCAACATGTCCGCCGGTAAAATAGAAGCTCAGAAAGTTCAAACCAGACATGAGTTTGAAAATCAAGGAAGAAGTCACCAAACAAGTCAAGGCCAAGGTCCTCAAGGTAGTGGAATATCCAATATGGTTGGCCAACATTGTACCAGTGCCAAAGAAGGACAGGAAGGTCAGAGTCTGTGTCGACTACCGGGATCTCAACCGGGCCAGTCCAAAAGAAGACTTCCGCTTGCCAAACATACACATCCTGATTGACAACTGCGCCAAGCACGAGATGCAGTCATTTGTCGTTTGCTTTGCTGGGTATCACCAAATATGGATGGACGGAGAAGACGCTGAGAAAATAGCTTTCATTACGCCATGGGGGATGTATTGTTACAAGATGATGGCGTTCAGACTAAAGAATGTTGGGACCACCTACATGAGGGCCATGAATACTATTTTTCATGACATGATACACAAAGAGATAGAGGTGTATGTAGACGATGTCATCATCAAATCCAAGAAAGCCGCTAACCACATGGGAGATCTGAGGAAGTTGTTCAACAGACTGAGAAGGTACAACTTGAAACCAAATCTCGCCAAATATGCATTCGGGGTTCCAACCGGAAAACTGCTTGGGTTGATCGTAAGTTGATGAGGGATAGAATTGGATCCGTCAAAGGTCAAATCCATTCAAGAGTTTCCACCGCCAAAGAACAAGAAAGAGGTTATGAGTTTCTTGGGGAGACTTAATTACATCAGCCGGTTCATAGCCCAGCCCACCGTCATTTGTGAACCAATCTTTAAGATATTGAAGAAGGACGCCGTTACTAAAAGGACTGATGATTTTCAAAAGGCCTTCGACAGAATCAAGGAATACCTGTAAATGCCGCCAATCCTGGTTTTGCCCGAACCAGGGAGACCGCTATTACTCTACCTTACAGTGTTGGATGAAGCATTCGGCTGTGTCTTGGGACAACATGATGAAACGGGGAAAAAGGAGCAAGCCATCTACTATCTCAGTAAGAAGTTTACCCCATACGAGGCCAGGTATTCTCTGCTAGAACTCACCAGTTGTGCTCTGACTTGGGTAGCTCAAAAGTTGAGGCATTATTTCTGTGCCTATACTACTTATCTCATATCAAGGATGGATCCGCTGAAATATGTCCTTCAGAAGACCATGCCCTCTGGCAAGCTAGCCAAATGGCAAATCTTGCTGAGTGAGTTTGATATCATCTATATGACTCAAAAAGCGATCAAAGGACAAACACTAGCAGATCATCTTGCCAAAAATCCCATGGGTGGAGAATACGAGCCTCTAAAAATGTATTTTCCCGATGAGGAGGTCTCTTTCATAGGAGAAGACATTGCAGAATCCTATAATGGTTCGAGAATGTTTTTCGATGGAGCATCAAACCTTAAAGACGTTGGCATAGAAGCAGTTCTAGTATCAGAAACAGGTCAGCATTATTCGGTGTCTTCCAAACTCAGGTTCCAGTGCACCAACAACATGGTTGAGTATGAAGCCTACATCTTAGGGCTTAAACTAGCCATTAGTATGAATTTTCAGGAGTTACTAGTGATCGGGGATTTTGACTTGCTCATACATCAAGTTCGAGAAGAATGGGCAACCAAGAACTCCAAGATACTCCCATACTTGTAACATGTACATGAGTTAAAGAAGAGGTTTACAAAGATAGAATTCTGGCATGTACCCAGAGTTCAGAATGAGTTCGTCGACGCATTGATCACTCTATCATCCTTGATTCAACATCTAGATAAGAACTTTATCGATCCTATCCCGTTAAAAATCCAGGATCAACCTGCTTAATGTGCTCATGTAGAGGAAGAAGCAGATGGAAAACCATGGTTCCATGACATTAAGAAGTATATGTCACCAGGAGAGTATCCCGAACTTGCTAACGCTACTCAAAAGCGCACACTGCGGAGGTTATCCAATAACTTCTTTCATAGTGGAGGAATCATGTATAGGAGGACTCCCGAATTAGGGTTACTAAGGTGTGTCGAAGCAAAGGGAGCATCCAGGTTGTTAGAAGAAGTTCATGCTGGGACCTGTGGTCCGCATATGAATGGTTTTGTCTTAGCCAAGAAAATACTTTGAGTTGGTTACTTATGGATGACTATGGAAACGAACTGTATCCAGTATGTTCGAAAATGCCATCGCTGCCAGATTCATCCAGACATGGTAAAGGTGCCTCCTAACGAGCTCAATGCAACAAGCTCACCGTGGTCGTTTGTCGCTTGGGGGATGGATGTCATCGCACCTATCAAGCCTGCCGCATCAAACGGGCACAGGTTCATTCTAGTGGCAATTGATTATTTCACCAAATGGATTGAAGCAGCATCATATAAGGCAGTAACCAAGAAGGTTGTGGTAGACTTTGTCAGCGACCGTATCATTTGCCTGTTGAGCGTCCCAGAGTCAATCATCACTGATAATGGCTCCAATATCAATAGTGATCTGATGAAAGCAATGTGTGAGACGTTCAAAATGAAGCACAAGAATTCCACAGCATACAAACCCCAGATGAATGGAGCTGTAGAAGCAGCCAATAAGAATATCAAGAAGATACTGAGGAAAATGATAGAGAAATACAAGCAGTGGCACGAAAAGATATCATTCGCTCTATTGGGATACCGCACCACAATTCGCACATCAACTAGCGCTACTCCCTATATGTTAGTTTACGGCACTGAGGCAGTCATTCATACCGAGGTAGAAATTCCCTCCTTGAGAGTTATACAAGAGGAAAAACTTGAAGATGCAGAATGGGTAAAGAGTCACTATGAGCAATTAGCCCTTATAGACGGGAAAAGAATGAATGCGGTTTGCCACGACCAATTGTATTAGAACAGAATGTCCAGAGCTTTCAACAAAAAACTTAAGCCGAGGAAGTTTACACGGGGCAGCTGGTGTTAAAGAAAATTTTTCCACATCAAGATGAATCCAATGGGAAATTCTCTCCCTAATGGCAAGGTCCGTACATGGTTCATCGGGTTATAATAGGAGGAGCCCTCACACTTGCAGAAATAGACGGAGAAGTTTGGTCAAAATCGATCAATTCAGATGCAGTCAAGCGATACTATGTGTAATAATCTTATGATCTTATTATGTGATTTGAACTACGTCTGACCTGATTCTCATATAAGAGGGGATACGTAGGCATCCTTATGGGTTCGGTGATAATTCAATAAAATTTTCATTTCCCCCCGACATTCGAAACTGGGGCAGAATTTAGATGAGGACCCTCAAAATTCTGAAGCTGATCTTCGCCACTCCATCACGCACAGCCGTCAGAGGCACCAGCCCAATAAACTGGGGCATAATTTTGAGGAGGACCCTCAAAATTCAGTTGCAGAAGAGGTCGCAACATCTTGAACCGCGTCGTAGTCGTCGGTTCATCTAAAAGAAAACTATCTTCTGATTATATACATCTATGTCGTATTTTTCACTAAATCATGCATGTCTATTATCAAAGTTGCTTTGTTTAGTGATGCTACCCCAATGAAAAGCATGAGCCGAGTAGGACAAGCGAGGTCTACGAGAAGGCGAACTAACCTTCCCTCTTTACAAACTCGCGATTTTTCTTTGAGTGCAGGCACCCCAAGACTTAAAATCATCAAATACAATCGCATACTCATATTTTGCAGGGATACAACTCTTAGAATCATAGCTTACTTACAAGTGCTACACACACACGACATCTCCAGCAGCCACAATAATGAAATCAGCTATCAGCTGTCATCTATCAGCTAAGAGATTTCGTTACTCTTCTTCTTTGTCCATCTGCATTCCTTGCATTGCATAAGGCTACTATTCTGTCTTCCGAGGTTAAGCTCTACCTCCATCTGCATTATCTGCATTTTGCATCAGGCTACTATTATGCCTTCCGAGGTTAAGCTCTACCTCCATTTGCATTATCTACATTTTGCATAAGGCTACTATTCTAACTTCCGAGGTTAAGCTCGACCTCCATCTGCATTATCTGCATTTTGCATAAGGCTACTATTCTACCTTCCGAGACTAAGCACTGTCTCCATCCTGCAAATCTTTGTATTACATAAGGCTACATTTTTGCCTTCCGAGGTTAAGCGATTTCTCTATCCTGTATTTCTTTGAATTGCATAAGGCTACCTTTCTGCCTTCCGAGACTAAGCACTGTCACCATCCTGCATTTCCACGCCTACCTTTCTGCCTTCCGAGGTTAAGCACTATCTCCATCCTGCATGGCTGAAATATCGCCACCTCACATCTGCATGGCTGAAAGATCGCCAACCATTATTTAAATCTTGCACGGCTGAAATAGCGCCACTTCATTTAAATCTCTCCATCGGCTGAAATATCACCAAGCCTTATTTAAATTTTGCATCGGCTGAAAGATCGCCATTTTATATTAAAACTTTGCATCGACCGAACATCGCCAACTTTATTTATATTTTTTCTACATTGGCTGAAAGATCGCCAACTTTATTTAAATCTCTATATCGGCTAAAATATCGCCATTTACGTTTTTCTTTATGGCTGAAAGATCACCAACCTTATTTAAATTTATGTCGGCTGAAATATCGCCATTTATATTTTTCTACATCGGCTAAAACATCGCCAGCTTTATTAAATTTCTATCGGTTGAAAAACCGCCAAATCTTGCATTTCATGTGCTGAAACATCGCCAAATCCTGCATTGCATAGGCTAAAAGATCACCAAATTGTCCAAAGGCATCATTGTTCAGAGACACCATTTTCATAGCCCGAGAATGTCATGCCATGGCCTGAGGACCCCCACTTTTATCTTTTGCACGAGGCACCATCATCATAGTCTGAGAACATCATTTCATAGCATGCGAATCCTTTATTATGCGCTTCATGGCCCAGGACGTCATGGTCTGAGGACGTCATCCTAATCGTCCAAAGACAATATTCATGGTCCAACGGGAACTTGCATCACGTTTAAATTCCGCACGATATGCTTGTATTACTCAATTGCTGGTACATCAGTTGGCAACTGCCATTACAGCAGGAGCGATCCTGCTCCGGTTCTCCCAGCTCATCAGTTCCTGACCACCCTTTCCCACCTAAATATTGCGTCCGTCTCTTCAAAACCTCCATCGGCATACACCGTCGGTGTATCCTGAACTACATATGACCTGATTCCTGTAAAATCAGGGATATGTAGGTAGGTAAAAAACCATAGATCAGTCAAAGCCTTTTGCAAGTCGTTTCTCTCAGTCAAAATTGGTCATCATATTTTTACCTGACAACTCTTTCATCCTTCCGGGTAAAGAGGGGCAGCTGTTGATAACCAATTTTTCCTATTTTATATACTCAAAATATTCTCAAAATAGTATGTGTATGCATACATAAGCATTCCCAAGAGTTTCGGTATTTTTTCCCTAATTTCCTAAGATTCGTAAACTCGATTTATTGTCTATTTTAGCAGTACAAAATCCCTCAATTATTCTTAAAACTACCATTTTTGTGTATAATTTATTTCTATCCTCATGTTTACAAAAGGTGATATTTTCATATTTTTTGCAAATTTATTTAACATTTTTAAACTAAAATTGCATAAAATTGTAATTATAGCTTATATTATGATTAATGCCATTTTACAATTATAAAATTATTTCCAGTATTTTTAGATTAATGTTTATATATTATTAATTAGTTTCTTGCCTTTAATTTGTTTTTAAAATTATTTTTTTAACTATTTTTATATAAATTAAAGGGGAGAAATTGGTTATCTAATACATAGCCATTTCCATTGCAATTGTAGCCTCAATTTAACACCAATTACACCCCTAATCAAACAACCCAATTTTATTATAACCCGACCCATACCCTTTCCTATCATACCCAAACTCGGTCCCCATTTTAACCCATTTAATCCCAGCCGTTGATCTAAAGATCAACGATTCCCCTCATTCCCTTCCCTTTTTAATTCAAACAACCCCTTACCCTACCTCATTTCTCACCAACTGCCGCCTCTGAAACCCTTCACTCTCTCGAACTCTCTCGGGGTTCTCAAACCCTAGTTTCCTCTTGCTGTCTCATACCAGAGATCCACCAGAATCTATGGCCACCAAAGCTATGGGGATCTTACACCTACCCTCCAATGCTCTTACACACTGGTTTTCTGAAGGTTCAAGGCCCGACTTTGAAGATGTCTACCAAGATTTCTTTCGATTCAGGGTTCCATGGTCGTCTCTGGCTTTCCCCCGGCATATCATGGTCGTTCGAGCCTGAGTCTAACTTCTCTGGCTTAGATCCACGAGTTTTCCAAGCCTTTCTCACTTCTAGGCTTCTTCTGAAACCCTAACCTTTCGAGGTTCTTCTGATTTCTCTAGACCTGTCCTAGCTCTGTGTTTATCTTAAGGTCTCAAATGTTTTCTCAAAAGGTTCTTTCAAAACTCGCTTTTAAACCTTTCGTCTTCCCCGATTTAGGGTTCTTTGATTTTTAACATGCTCTATTGTGATCTTTATGTGTTTCTTCTACCTTGTCCTTATAAGTTCTTCTACTGTATTTTGCATGATTGTTCTTTTATTATGTTTTCCATGAATTTCTTTTACTGGGAAGTACGTGTTCCTTTATGATGTCTGCACTTATTTCATGGTTATTTCTGCCTGATTTATTTGCTTTCGTCCTTACACTTGACTAATAGTAAAAGCACTATGATTTAGGGTTCATCCAAGTTTTGAGGCTATTTGTTACGTGATTTGTGTGTTTTATTATCTCTAAACGTGTTTGATTTCAAAACCATAGTCTCTTTGGACCTATTTGAGTTCCTGAGGTTGTTCCCTCTACTACTCGACTGAATTTCAAAATCTTTGTTTCTTCATACAGTTCTGACCTCTTGCTAAACTCTATAAGACCTTTTACTTGACCTTTTGCATGCTATCTAATATTCCCTCTTCTCTGAGATGACTATCATGTTTCTATAGTCCTTTACTCACTGATTTTTGATTGGATGACACTTGTCTTTGTCTTAAATCCAACCTCGCATGTTTAATGTTTATGCATTCTTTATAGGTTAAATTTTCCTCTCAAAATAACCTTCGATTGTGGATTGATTTCAAATCTCTTCGTGTAATTCTGATTTTGCTCTTGTAATTGATTCTTCCCTTATTGTATTGATTTCCCTTGTTTCTTGGACTAGTTGAAATACTTTCCTTTGAGCTTTCGACCCTACCTTTCTACTTAAGTTGATTTGATCCCATTACCTTAATTACACTAGTATGGGATTCTTACAGACATTTCCTTAATTAAGGTCTAATGAACCTAACCTCTATTACCTATTGTGTACTCATACTGTGTTGAAAATATTTTCCTTATTTGACATGTTCAGCCCATACCTTCTTTCCTTATTTGACACTTGCATGCTACCGTTTGATTTAATTCCTTAATTAAAGGAAGTCTTTGATACTAATTTGATTTTTAATGAACATATGTTCCTTAATTATGTCTGAATTACAGCCCTTACCTTGTTTTCTGCCTGTTTCTCACACTATAAATACCTGCTTTTTCATTAACACAAACATTACCAACACTCGAGTTTTTTTGAACTCACACTCACACACAAAAGTATTCTCTCTTTTATTGTGGCTTCTTTGCAAGACTTCTGCTCTCTTTTGTTTGTCTTTTTCCGAAACTGATATGTCTTTTATTTAAACTTTTGCATCATCCCTATGTGTTTATTCTGTAGTTTCATTCTTTTGTATGGTTTGATGTTCATGTTTTCTAACTAATGCTAAGTATTTTTCCTTCTTTGCTTCTGTTCCCATATGAATCCCTGCCCCTAATCCCTTCTATAAGCTGAGTTAAAGCCTTGGCCTGACAGTATCCTAATTACTGCCCAGACCATGGCTTGACCTTCAATAGGTCTTGACTCTATAATGTTTGGCTAGTAGGCTGGTCAGGGGTGTGCCAACATTCTATGTTGCTGGACATGACCACCAACCTGCCTTGGCATCCCTTAATTCCCTCTATTGCACTTACACTTGTTCCTATATTTTACGTTCTGCCCCTTCCAATGAGTCTTGCCTTGGGACCTTGAGTTCCCTTTGAACTTGGACATTGGAGGGCTAGCCCTTCCACAATGCACTTTAATTCAGTTCTGCAATGATATCTGGGTGTAAACCACTACAAGAAAAAAAGCTTTTTAGGGACCAACATTTAGCGACGGGGTACGAATCTGGTCCCTAGAAGTACACTAGTAAGGACGAGAAATTCGCTAGTCCTTAAATCTCTATTTTTTTATTGAAATATTAAAGAGAAATAAAATTAGTCCTGATATGTGGTCCTTATTTAGGCTTATTTTCCGCGCGAGAAAGTGGAGCCACACCAAATTGGAATAAAATATAAAAAAGAATTTACTCTAACTTTAATGAAAACCTAATCTGCCGATTACTCTCAAGGCTCATCTCCCTCACTCCTCAAAGAAGTATAATCCCTAAATCTCCTAAAACTCCTTAAGCGAAGGTACATGTACTGAAGCTAAATTATTTTTCTTCTATCTCTCTTAAGATAGGTCATCTTATGATGAGCCTTTGTTTACTGGTCATTTTTTGCAGATTTGGGGAGAGTATCAAACTGAAAATCTACTACTCATCCATCACAAGTAAGCACAATTTCTTTCTGTTATCTTTTAAGTTAACCTTTGTTTAATATTTCTGAACAACCCATTTTTGCAGGTTTTTGAAATCTTGATTATTTAATTTTCTTTTGGTAGTAATTGGTTTGCTACTTCTCAATTTTTTTTACAATCAGTTATTTTTCAGATTACATTTTCTTGGGTGTCCTTTTTTGAATTTTTTATAGAAGCCTATGATTTGTTTGATGTTTGTTCTTCCTCTACTATGGTTCTCTGTTTTTAGATATTGTTTTTGTGTGACTATAACATTATTTCATATTCTGCAACAATATTTTTTAGATACTTAACTAGACAAGAAGGAAACCATAACGTAGCTCCCTACCACATCGAAAGGGAGCGACAGAACAAATGTCCAAATGTAGAACAAAAGAATCTTCTGCCACTTTACACCTTGTTAATTAGTTTTTTACTTATCAAAAAAGGAAGAAGATAAGTTTGTTTCAGGAATAATTGAGTTTGATGATAATACACTCTTAACCAGTGCAATTATATGTGGATTCTCATGGCTTCTATCAGTAGCGGAGCCACACTTGTCCTAGGAGTGTCAACCGACACCCCTTCGCCGGAAAATAACACTGCATAAATAGGTATTTTTTTAAAAAAGTTTAATATATACAAGAGGTTGACACCCCTTGACACAAGACAAACTTTTAGTGCAATGGTCAAGGGGTGTCAAAATTTACATAAGGTTGCAAGTTTTATTCCCGATAGCAGCAATTTTTTTTAATTTTGACATCCCTTTATATAACTTCTGGCTCCGCCACTGGCTTCTATATACAATGAAGCAACTATGGGAAATATTGATCACTTGTAAGCTTGCACGTCTTTTATTACTTTTTGACATTTGGTATTGTAAAGATTTAACTTTTATAAAGTCTGGTATTGTATAGATTTAACTTTTATAAAGGGAGTGCAAATAATTGTTGCAGTATCAATGTAATTTATCATGTTCTGCCAATGTGGTTCCAACACCCATACTTTGCAGGAACATTCTATCTCTCAAGGATTTGTGCAATTGTTTATTTTTTATATAAGAAATCATATCTTTACTTCATTTTGTTTAGATTGTCTATGGGTGAGTTTTCATTGGAGCTTTGTTGCTGTAGCATTTAAATTATTCTTGGTTCCTTTTGGTTTTTCAGTGCTCCTATCTTAATTCAGTAAACTTTCTTCTTTATGTTAAGCATAGAAGAAGAAAAAATGTGTATTTGGATATTAGTATTGCATCGCATTGCACTTCTTTGTTGTGTTATGGGATATCTTTTGCATACCACAATTATTTTGAAGTTTGTCACAATGATAAAAATAACTGAGAATTTGTGTTATGTATTTGAGGTGATTAGAATAGAATTATGGCATCTATTTTTTTAGACAGAGTAATGTGCACACCATGTTACTTGTGTACAACAGTTATGGTATTAGTTTCTTAGTGCATTTGTACTGGGCAATGAGTCATGATAGCAGAGAAATGCCGATCAAGTCCTTTTGTTATATTTCTAGTCGAGTCAGGATAATATTGCTTATATGATACAAAATTTAGAATTTGGGCTTCTTCCTCCTTACTTAGTTAGTTTTTCCTAAAAGGTTATGTACATCTTAGAGTACTTTCATTATCCTTTATATTTTTTCTAATATGATTCTTATGTAATCTCCAAGGTTATGGCACCGAGTAAGCAGTGGATGCAAGTTATCGATAGACTTGATGAAGCCTACTTAAATGGGGTGCAAACTTTTTTGGATTATGCTTTTAGTATAACAGGAGAAATGTGTGAAATACCATGTCCATGTGTCAAATGTTGTAACACAACTTTAGGAACATGTGAGATTATAGCTGCACATTTGAAAGTATATGGAATAATTCAAAATTATACTTTTTGGTATCATCATGGAGAAGTTTTAGGTGAGCCACAATCTGAATGTGAAGATGAAGATGATGATGAAGTAGAGTAGTGTGAGAGTGATGATGAAATACGAGAAATTTTGAGTGATTTATATCTTAATATTGATGGAGGCACTACGGGCATTGGTTCTGATGACTTCCTTGAAGAAGAACCGAATATTGAAGAAAAAACATTTTACGCCTTATTGGAGGATTTTAAGAAACCACTATATCAAAATTCTAAATGTTCAAAGCTTTCTACTTTGATTAAATTGCTTCACATAAAAAGTATTGGTCGCTGGAGTAATGAGTCATTTACAATGTTATTGAAAATGTTAAAGGATGAATTATTGCCTGATGGAGCTAACTTGCCAGGTTCATATTATGAGGCAAAGAAGGTAATTCGAAATTTCGGGCTTTCTTACCAAAAGATTGATGCTTGTAAAAATAATTGCATGTTATATATGAAAAAGGATAAACTGCTTGAATCTTGCAAAGTTTGTGGGGGCGTCCAGATGGAAATTGGATCAACATAGCGGAGAAACAAGGAATAAAAAGGGTAAAAAGTAGCATTAAAGACTTTACGCTATTTTCCATGGAAATTGGATCAACATAGCGGAGGTTGTTCATGTCTTCAAAGACATCTTCTCTAATGACATGGCTTCAAGATGAAAGAGTTGATGATGGAACGATGAGGCACCCAGCTGATTCAATGTCGTGGAAGTCTTTTGATGAACTTCATCCCTCATTTGCAGTGAGCCTCGTAATGTTCGACTTGGACTTGCTAGTGATGGGTTTCAGCCATTTCAAAATTCAAAAACACCATATAGCATTTGGCCGGTGGTACTTATTCCTTACAATTTACCACCTTGGTTGTGTATGAAGCAAGAAAATTTTATTTTGTCAATGCTTATTCCAGGTCCAGATAGTCCTGGAGATGCAATTGATGTTTATCTTCAACCCTTGATAGACGAATTGAAGGAGCTATGGAAAATTGGTATTGATACCTTTGATGCATCAACCAAACAGAATTTTAAGTTGCACGCTTCATTGTTATGGATCATCAATGACTTTCCAGCATATGAAAATTTATCTGGATGGAGCACAAAAGGAAAATTGGCATGCTCGTGTTGTAATAAAGACACTTCCTCAATTAGATTGGCTAATAGTAAGAAGCAATATTTTATGGGTCATCGGCGTTACCTTTCTCTAAATCATAAATGGAGGAATGATAAACAGTCATTTGATGGAACCAAAGAGCGAAGGCTCCCTCCAAAAGAGCATTCTGGTACTGAGATACTTAATCAAGTACAAGATCTTGAAGGGCTACGATTAACAAAGGATCCAAAGAAACGGATCAAAATATCACATGATGCTCGAAAGGATAATTGGAACAAGAAGAGTATTTTTTTTGAACTTCCGTATTGGAAATCTCTTTTGTTGCGACATAATTTGGATGTTATGCATATTGAAAAAAATATATGTAATAACATTTTGGGGACTATCATGAATGCCAAAGGAAAGACCAAGGACACTATTAAAACTCGGCTAGATTTACAAGAAATGAAGATTAGGCCGGAATTGCACCCAATCAAAAAAGGGAAAAGTACAAAGTTCCAATGGCATGTTACACATTGTCACTTGAAGAAAAGCACAAGTTGTGCCCTTTTTTTTAAAGAATTTAAAAGTCCCAGGTGGATTTTCATCTAATATTTCTCAATGTGTGAATATGAAGGATCACAAGATTTCTGGCTTAAAGAGTCATGATTGTCATGTTCTTCTACAGTACCTGCTTCCACTTGCACTTCGTGGTATGTTGTCCAAAGAAGTGTGTGAACCACTTATTGAGTTATCTTTATTTTTTAATGTCTTTGGATCAAAGGAGTTAAGGAGGGAAGAGCTGGAGTAAATTGAAGCCCAAATTCCTTTAACTCTTTGCAAGTTAGAAAGAGTATTCCCTCCTTTATTTTTCGATGTCATGGTGCATTTGCCTATTCATTTAGCGAATGAAGCTAAGATTGCTGGGCCTATTCATTACCGGTGGATGTATCTTATTGAGCGATGACTATATTTTTTGAAATCTCTTATTGGTAATAGGGCTTGTCCAGAAGGGCCTATTGCAGAGGGATACATTGCAACTGAATGCATGACCTTATGCTCAAGGTATCTGCATAAAGTTGATACAAATTTCAATTGGCCTGGACGAAGTTATGATGGTGGTTTAAATAATTCTACTGGAGGTTTATCTCTAGTTTGTCAACCTGGAAAGACTTTAGGGGCTGGTAAACAAAAGGAGCTTGAAGCAAATGAATTAGAACAATCACATATATACATATTGAAGAATTGTGATGAAGTTCTACCATATCTCGAGTATGAAAAATTGTATTTCACATCATTTTGTTCACTCTATATTTTCTTCAGGATTATTTCTCCTTCCGTATGACATTTGTGGTTGATCAAAATTTTGTAGAGAGTTTACACAAATTCATATCGATAATCTTCAACACTTGTCCGATACAGAATGGAACAAACAGTTTATTGAGTGGTTTAAAGATAGGGTGAGTAATAGGTAGACTTTAAACATGAAAATTTAATATTGTATTACTTATACTAAAGTGTTCAATTTATCTTGTTGATAGGTCGCACAATTGCGTAAAGGAGATAATAGTAAGATCATGAAAGATTTATTCTCACTTTCACGTGGTCCGACCGGATATGTGACACGTTATAATGGCTACATTGTTAATGGGTACAGATTTCATGTGGAAGATCATGACAATCAGCTAAAAACTCAAAATTTTGGGGTAGTTGTAGTTGGTGCGACCGATAAAGATAGCGAGAACCTTGATTACTATGGAGTTTTGACTGATATACTTCAATTGCAATTCGTCCCTGGTAGAAGAGTGATTTTGTTTAGATGTAATTGGTTTAATGTGTATGATAAAATAAAAGGAGTTAAACAAGATGAATATGAATTTATAAGTGTTAAAATTGGGGGAGATTTTTAAAAACAAATGAGCTTTTTGTATTAGCGGACCAAGCATCTCAAGTATTTTATGCTAATGACAATTTCAATAAGAGTTGGCGTGTGGTGAGGAAGACGAAACCTCTTGATTCTTATGAGATTATGCAGCAAATAGATGATAGTATTGTAGATTCAGAAAAACCTTCACAAAATAAACGAAAAAGAACGGATGAGGTAAAAGTCTCTTTATGTATTGATATATTAACTGTTTTACATTTTGGTTACATGATTTTTTTGTCAATAAATTATTTTCATTATGTCATTCTTATTTTGGTTTCTTCTGATTGTTTTATAGGCCTAACATGAAAAGATCAAAGCTTGAAATGGAGGTTGGATCCAGTGCGAAGGCTGCCAAATATGGATTCCTTCCACCAGGTGCTCTAGCAAAGGGACGAGGGCAAGGGCTTAGATCAATATGCTCTTTAGGGGCGTTTGGGAATAAGGTGGAATCCTTCCATCCAAATGCATTTCTTACTGCTCAAAATATGTCTAAACATTCTGCTGGTGAAAGAAGCCAAAATATGTTAATGTCTTCTTATGATCCAAGATCAAATTATCTCCTATCTGTTGGTCAAGCAATGCAAGCAACAAAGAAAAACTCCCTAGTTCCTGAAAAAGTAGTTCCTGCAAAAGAGCAGATGCAAACTAATTTTTCATTGCCTCCATCTACTGATATTTCATTACCTGCATCTACAAAGAAAAACTCATTTGTTTCTAGGAAAGATCAGATGCAAACTGAGACTCAATTTCCTCCACCCACTAATCAAGTTATGCAAACAGTTGAAACATGTATGGTTTGACAAATCTGTGATTACAAATTTACTTGACACATACAATAGTTTTAGATATTACTAAATCGTGCAATGCAGGTTCAGGTACTACTGAAAAGGTAAAAAAAGTTCGAGGAAGGAACAAGTGTAAAGAAGTTGCATCACTTGATGTTGGAGAAAAGTTGAAAGTGACATTTTACAATAATCGAACCGTTGGAAAAAATAGTAGTCTATTTTCAAGGCACTTGCGAATAATAGTCTGTGATCGTAATATGTGTCCGTTGGGAGTATCATCATGGGATGATATTAAAGAAGAAAAGTTAAATCACATGTGGGCAACTATTGAGGTAACAAATGTGTCCAATTTATTTATAAGCTACTTGCTACAACTCAAAATATATTTTCACAACCTTACAATATTCTTTTGCTAAAGTAGTTTTACCATTTTCTTTTTCTATGTTCTATCAATTCTGAAGGTTTTATCCATTTTGCTAAAGTGTGTATTATGGTATGTTTAATTTATTATAGGATAAATTTGAGAGCGATGACGTAGATATTCATCGCAATCATATTTTGGGATGGATGAAAGAATTGTGGAACAAATAAAGAGGACAATTGCATGAAAAATACGTGAGGGGTAAGCCAATCCAAGAAGCACTTAAAAATATACCAAAGGGGGTAGACAAGAAACAATGGGAGTGGTTGGTAAAAGAATATTTTTGTACAGAAAGTTTCCAGGCAAAAAGCAAAAGGAATGCAGCAAACAGAGCTAAGTTGAAGATGCCTCATCATATTGGTAGCAAGCCTATTAGAGAAATTATTTATCAAAAGGTGTTATCATATTTGTTCTTTTTTCATATATATATATATATATATATAGAGGAGGCATTATTTGACATTTTGACTTTAATCTGAAGGGTGGGAAAGATGGCAATCCACCATATTTGACAACTATTTTTTTTGAGACTCGCAAGAAGAACAACAAGCTTGTTGAACCAGAGACAATTGTAAAACATGTGCGTTTTATTAATTAAACATGTAAGAACTTTTAGTTATTGGTTCTAATAGAAATTTTTCTTTATATATTTTGAAGGCTCAAATCAAAGAACTGGGCAGTCTCAACCATCTCTTCCTAACATAGAGATAGTGGAAAAATACTTTGGACCTCAAACTCGTAGTCATGTATTTGGCTTTGGGGGTGGAGTAAAAGCAAAGGACATGAAAGATGGTTCCTCAAAGGCTGAATTAAGATCTGAGTCACGTTCAGCTTTAGAGAAAAATCAATCATTGCAGGATCGATTGTCTACTGTAGAAGATGAGGTAAAAGAACTGAAGGAACTAAAAGAATTTTTCTTAAGCCAACACTCTAATGTCCAGCCTCTGGTGGCTCAACACGCTAATGTTCAGCCTTCGACATCACTATATCAGGAGAATGACCATTGATGAACATACCAAGCTAGTAACAACTTACTCATTTCAATTATTTTTTAGTTAATAAATATTTGAATGCAATGTTACTACAATTAGTAAAACTCTGTTGCAACTAATGTGTTACTAGGCTTAAAAGATGTGTTTTGTTTGCAGCTAATATTGAGATTGCTGCAACTAGTCTCAATTATACTGTTACAACTTGTAAGACTACTCTCAATGGACGAACATCTTATAATTAGACTGCTGCAACTAGTATAAAATACTTAAAGTGTTAGTAAGTTTCATGCTACTATAATAGCTAAAGAACAGCTTTTTAAAGCTGAAAAATCTCCCAGTAATATTCCTTTTAACGAGTTGATCAATGAATATGGTATTGTTACTTATATGGTATTGCATTGAAAAGTTGGATGGAGAATAATAAAGAAAATGATGATGGTCTATCTACTGGTTTTGTTTCTTATTAATAATGAGTATGGTTTTATTTATGTACTTCAAATGTGTTAGAATAAGAAATGTGTCCCAAATGATAATGTCGTATAAAATCTTGTGATAATGAAGCATTAAAGACATGATACTTCTGTAAATCAGTTGTAGAAGATGACTATCCAGAACATAGGATGGATTTACAATGGAAACAGGCTATTTCAGGCTATTAAAGTTTGTCCATATCCACCTTTCTCTATTTTGCTTTGAGACTGGTAAAAAAGAGTAAGGGGGAATAAATATTCGGTCTCATACTAAAGGACATGACTACACTCAGTATAGAAAATCGAATGTGCTCGTTTTTTGTACTAATATTCGAGTATGCTGTTGAAAACATTCTTCTTTTCCTATGTATGATTTATGGGTTTTTTTCTTGCATGTGTATGGTTATTGGTTATAGATTAGAGATATTTGTACATCATTCATATTTGTAATTCCCTACCAAGAACTGCAAATATTTTCTCTTTCTGTCTTGGTGCATTACTTTTGACACTGGCTCTATGCTCACTTCTTAATTGAGGATAAGGCCGCACTTTTAGGCGGGCCCGGGCCTAAATGGGCCAAACGGGCCGGGCCTAGCGGGCCTGGGCTTGGCGGTCCCGGGCTCAGGCGGAGCCCGGGCTTGGCGGTCCCGGGTTTCGTGAGCCTGCTGGGTGGAACTAGCTCGTGACGGGCTAAGCCCAGATGGTCCTGGGCTAAACGGGCCGGGTTCGTGGGCTTCGCCGGCCTAACGGGCTTTTTTATGTCCGAGTTTTTTTTTTTAAGGTAATTTCTTGTTAATTAGAATGCATAATAAATTAATAACAAAGTACAACATGAAGCATAAATACGTCTAATAATTTTTAAATAACACAAATTATTGAAAAATCTTAAAGACGAATTTGCGGATAAATACCATCAACACAATACATGATATGCCTCCTTAAAATACCCCAGGTACACCCTGAACGAAAATTTAAGACTCT
>MU668688.1:0-29395 GCA_026770625.1 Nicotiana glauca
AAATGTGATATCAAAACTATTTTATTTTATAATTTTGGGAGTAATCGTCGCGAGAGCAAAAATCACGTGCTCACACAAAATATGGAAAGAAAATCAGTTTGTAGGCAGACTGATTATTACCATAAAAGAAGTAGTAAAAACATTAAGTAAGCAATCGAGTCTAAGTACAAAAATATACTTATTTTGGAAAAAGATATAACACGGCAAAATAAGGATAGGAATCAATTAACTTTAACATGCGAGTGAAATTAGAGGTCACAAAAAAGTTTTGAAATCAGTCCCAAGATTGAAGATCAATCAAAGAAGGAACCTCAACACATAAATAAAGTGAACAACACTAAACATGCAAGGCCAAACCTATTGGCAAAAGAAACAACATGCAATAGTAGCATAAAGTTCACTAGATTGCAAACACTCGAAGCACAGTAATCAAGTAGGTCAAGTCACATTGAATCAATAGTGAAGAGAAATAGAGTATGAGAGGCATGCAAAGGGTCTTACAGTAGCAGATGAGAAAACCCTTTTGAAAAGTTAGGGTTTCAAGTAGAGTCGAGTTTTAAAGATAGTAAAAACCCAGAATCAGAGGACTCACATAAAGAAAAGAGGTTTTGAAACAAGGAACTTTCAAATCAAGTCAGGTATTCAAACGAACAGTTTCAAACCCAAAGACATAGTTTTTCTTCAACAATAGTCAAGCTTAAAAGATGATAATCAAATAAATCTAACAAATACTAGCAAACATTTTAAGAAATCGAATTATCCCAAAAGAAATTAGGGTTTTAACAACAATCGAGTTTAAAGATGATAAACAGATAAATCAAATAGCTACTAGCGAACAGTCTAAGAAACTCGAATAAGCCCAAAAGAGGTTAGGGTTTTCAACATGCTAAACTCATATAGGATAATGACATGAGCAAAACGTAGCAAAATCAGAAACATGTTAAAATCAGAGAATCGGATTCAAATAATTTAAAAGAAGAACTCTAATCGGAAAAGATGAAGAATCTTTTTAAAGCAAAGTTAAAGATGCTTAGAGAAGATGCTTAAAAACTCATGGCAAGCATGGATCTAAGGTAGATCTGAAAGAAATCAAAAAGTCTTAGAGATTAGGGTTTCATAAGAACCCAAAAGCAACGAGAAAGTCCTTGAAAGTTACCGATATAACCAGGAGAGTCAAAGGTCTGACTTGACTGGCCATGACTGGCCCGAGAAAGGTCAGGATGACCGAAGAAGGGTCATCGAGAAAAGACTGGACCAAATCCCTTCAAGGTCTGATCACGAGACCACAAAACCAAACACATAGAAGCCATGAAAGGCTGGTATAGGTCTCAGATGACCTCAGAAGGTCATGGATTAGGGTGGCGGCGGCTAGGGTTTGGGGGTGTTGCAGAGAGTGTTTGAGAGGGAAGGGATTCTAAGGCGGCGGATTGTGAAAAATGATAGGGTTGAGGGGGTCGTTTGGAATTAATTAAGGCAAGGGTGATTATTGGCACCTAGATTAAAACGGGAAAGTGGGCGGGTTATGAAACTGGGTTTGGGCTGGTCTAATTGAAATTGGGTCGGGGTTCAATTGGGGTCAGAATTAGGCTATAATTGAAATGAAATTGGGCTAATATTTAAATAGCTAATTTTCCCTATTTAATTTATAAAAAATAATAAATTAATTACTGAAAATAAATTAAGGCTACTAAAATGATTTATAACACACAATTGATTATTTAAAAATACAGGACTTAATTTTTATGAATATAAACGTAATTAATCCTAAAAGAGGCTAATGTTGTAATTATACAATTTTAGCCTTAAAAAATACTACATAATTTTGTAAAAATATGCAAAAAATCACTTAGTTATATTTTAGCATAAACATAAAATCTCAATAAATGAATCACCAAAAAAGTAAATTTTTGAAATAATTATTGGATTTTTATGGATAAACATAGGGGGATAAATTGATTTAAAAATCTTTAAAATTAAGGAAAAATAAGGAAATGCTTGGATATACTTATATATGCATACATATGCCATTTTGAAGGCACTATACATAAAAATGAATATAGAAAAAAATTAGGTATTAACAGCTGCCCCTCGGGTAAAGATATGATGGCCAAATTTTGACCAAACGAAATGGTCTGATAAAGATAGGCTGCGCCCTAGATTCTGAGCTACCTACATATCCCTGGTCTTACAGGAATTGGGCCATATATAGTTCAGGATCCGTTGGCAGAGTATGCCGACGGGCAATTTCCAAGAACGGACACAATGTTTCAGTTAGGGTGAACGAATGGCCTACGGGAATTGTTGGGATGCGGACACTGGAGAGGGAATACTCCTGCCAGGATGGCTGTTGCTTGATATTTTACCTGAAAATAAGTAATAGAAGGATATATTGTGTATAAATTTAGACATGATGCAAATTCCCATCGGACCATGAATGTTGTCTTCAGATGGTTAGGATGACGTCTTTAGACCATGATGTCCTGGGCCATGAAGAGTATAATAAAAGATTCGCAGGATATGAAAAAATGGTGCCTCCGAACCATGATGCCTTTGAATAATGATATGCAAAAGATTGAATGGGATCCTCAGGCCATGACATGGTGTTCTCGGGCTATGAGGATGGTGCCTGTGAATGATGATGCCTTTGGATAAGTTGGTGATATTTCAGCCCATGAAGGATGCAGTAGCATGTAGCAATCTTTTAGCCGTGTAATGTGGCGTTCTTTCAGCCGTGCAATATGGCGATCTTTCAGCCGTGCAATGTGAATGCAAATAGAGGTAGAGCTTAACCTCGGAAAGCAAAATGGTAGTCTTATGTAGGTTGGAAGGTACAATAGTAGCCTTGTGCAAGTTGGAAGGCAGAATGTTAGCCTTATGCAGGTTGGAAGGCAGAATAGTAGCCTTATGCAGGTTGGAAGGTAGAATGTTAGCCTTATGCAGATTAGAAGGTAGAATAGTAGCCTTATGCAGGTTGGAAGGCAGAATGTTAGCCTTATGCAGATTGGAAGGCAGAATAGTAGCCTTATGCAAATTGGAAAGCAGAATGGTAGCTTGATGCGATGCAGATGCAAGTAGAGTAGAGCTTAATATCGAAAGGCAGAATAATAGCCTTATGCAATGCAGACACAGATAGAGGTAGGGCTTAACCTTGGAAGACAGAATAATAGCCTTATTCAAGAAATAAAATAACAAATGGCAATAGATTTCTTAGCTGATAACAGATTACGGCGTGGTGATTATTGGGAGCATTGTGACGTAAGAAACATTATGGGTACGTGCTGATAACAGATGTTGGTAAGTGCAATGGTTCAGAGAATTGTGTTCTTGAACAACGTTTGTTATATGGGCGAATAGTGTGTTCAATGATTTCGCAATCCTGCTGCCTGCATCCAAAGAAAAATCGTGAGCTTTGTAAACGGGACAGTTAGTTCGCATCCCCAATGGCTTTGCTTGACTCTTCAGCTTTGATCTGGCGATACTATCTATGTCATTACGGTAGCGTTGCTAAACAAAGCAGTTTCAATAATAAACATGCATGACTTTGTAAAAGTATGACATAAATGTATAATTAAAAATAGGTTTTTAGATGAACCGCTGACCATGACACAATTAAGGACATTGCAAATTCTCTCGCTATGGAAATTTTTAGGGCCCTCCTCAAAATTATGCCCTAGTTTGATGGGTTGACGCCTCTGACTGTTGCTCGTGCGACGATCGGCTAAAATTACTTTGGTCCTCAAAATTCTGCCCCAGTTTCCAATTGCGGGGATAAATGAAAATTTTATTGAATTGTGACCGAAACCATAGGGCTGCCTACATATCCCTTCTTAAACGGGAATTAGGTCACGCGTAGTTCAATTTACATCATATAGGGAAAACATAAAGAATACACATAGTAACACTTGACTACATCTGAATTAATCAACTTTGGCAAAACTTCTCCATCCATTTCTACAAGTATGAGGGCCCCTTCTGTTAGAACTCGGTGAACTATGTATTGACCCTGCCAGTTGGGGGAGAACTTCCCTTTGGCTTCACCCTGATGCGAAATTTTTTTCTTTAATACCAGCTGCCCTGGTGTGAACTGTCTCAGCTTGAATCTCTTGTTAAAGGCTCTCGACATTCTGTTCTGATAGAGTTGACCATGGAAAACTGTGTTCATTCCCGTTCCATCTATAAGAGCTAGCTACTCATAACAACTCTTCACCCACTCTACATCATTGAGCTCAGCTTCCTGTATGATCCTCAAGGAAATAATTTCTACTTCGGCGGGAGTGACGACTTCTATACCATAAAGCAGTGTATAGGGAGTTGCCCCAGTTGATGTGCAGACTATGGTACGATACCCTAATGGAGAAAATGATAACTTCTCGTGCCACTGTTTATGCTTCTCTATCATTTTCCTCGATACCTTCTTGATATTCTTATTGGTGGCTTCTACAACTCCATTCATTTGAGGCCTGTAGGTTGTAGAATTCTTATTTCTGATCTTGAAGGTTTCACACCTAGCTTTCATCAAGTCACTGTAGAGGTTGGAGCCATTATCAGTAATAATTGACTCTAGAATCCTGAATCGGCAAACGATGCGGTCGCGAACAAAGTCTTTCACGACTTTCTTAGTCACTGCTCTATAAGATGCTGCTTCGACCCACTTGGTGAAATAGTCAATTGCCACTAGGATAAACCTGTGTCCGTTGGAAGCAGCAGGCTCGATTAGCCCAATAACGTCCATTCCCTAGGTGGCTAATAGCCATGGTGAGCTTGTTGTATTAAGCTCATTTGGAGGCATATTTATCATGTCTGCATATATCTGACAATGATGACATTTTTGGACATACTAGATGCAGTCTGTTTCCATAGTCATCCAAAAGTAACATCCAAAAGTAACCAGCCCGGAGTATCTTCTTTGCTAAGACGAAGCCGTTCATATGCTGACCATAGGTCCCACCATGAATATCTTCTAGCAGTTTGGATGCTTCCTTTGTGTCGACACACCTTAGTAGTCCCAAATCAGGAGTCCTCCCATACAGGATTCCTCCACTGTGGAAGAAGTTGGTGGACACTCTGTAGTGTGCGTTTCTAAGTATGATTGGCAAGCTCTGGGTACTCTCCTTTTGCCAAATATTTCTTGATATCGTGAAACCAAGGCTTTTCGTCTATGTCTTCTTCAACATAGGCACAATAAACTAGCTGATCCTGGATCTTTATGGGAATGGGATCAATGAAATTCTTGTTTGGATGTTGTACCATAGATGACAGGGTAGCCAATGTATCGGCGAATTCATTTTGGATTCTGGGAACATGCCAGAATTCTGTCTTCGTGAACCTCTTTCTCAATTCCTGTAATGATGCAGGTACGGGAGTATCTTGGAATTCTTGGTTGCCCATTCTTCTTGTACCTGATGTATGAGTAAATTCGAGTTTTCAATCACTAGCAGCTCTTTCACGTTCATGTCAATGGCCATCTTGAGCCCTAAGATGTAGGCTTCATACTCGGCCATATTGTTGGTGCAGGGGAACCTGAGTTTGGCAGACACCGGATAATGCTGACTAGTTTTTGACACCAATTCCAACTCTTTTGAAGTTTGTTGCTCAATCGAAGAACATTCTCCAACAATCATAGGATTCTGCAATGTCTTCTCCTATGAATGATACCTCTTCATTGGAAAAATATGTTTTCAAAGGTTCATATTCTCCATCCGTGGGGTTTTCAGCAAAGTGGTCTGCTAGTGCTAGTCCTTTGACCGCCTTCCGGGTTACGTAAATAATATCGAATTCACTCAATAGGATTTTCCACTTGGCTAGCTTGCCAATGGGCATGGGCTTCTGAAAGATGTACTTCAAAGGATCCATCCTTGATATGAGTTACGTGGTATAGGCACAGAAGTAATGTCCCAAGTCAAAGCACAACAGGTGCATTCCAAAAGAGAATATCGAGCTCCGTACGGAGTGAACTTCTTGCTGAGATAGTAAATGGCTTGTTCCTTTCTCCCGTTTCATCGTGTTACCCCAAAACGCAACTTAAAGCTCCATCCAATACTACGATGTAGAGTACTAGGGGTCTACCTGGCTCGGGCGGGACCAAACTGGTGGTGTTGACAGGTATTCCTTGATTCTATCGAAGGCCTTTTGGCAGTCATCAGTCCATTTGGTAGCGGTGTCCTTCTTCAACATCTTAAAGATTGGCTCACAGATAACTATAGAATATGCTATGAACCGGCTGATGTAGTTGAGCCTTCCCAAGAAACTCATCACGTCCTTCTTTTTCTTTGGCGGTGTGAGTTCTTAAATGGCTTTGACCTTTGATGGATCCAGTTCTATTCCTCGGCATCTTATCTCGGCGTCTTACGATAAACCCAAGCAACTTTCCGGCAGGAACCCCAAATGCACACTCTGCGGGATTCAATTTCAAGTTGTATCTTCGCAATTTGTTGAAGAATTTCCTCAAATCTTCCATGTTATTAGTGGACTTCTTGGGCTTCACGATGACATCATCCATATATACCTCAATTTCCTTGTGTATCATATCATGGAAAATGGTATTCATGGCCCTCATGTAGGTGGCCCCTTCATTCTTCAGGCCGAACGGCATCATCTTGTAATAATACATTCGCCACGGCGTAATGAAAGCTATTTTCTCAGCATCTTCTTCATCCATCCAGATCTGATGACAACTAATAAAGCGATCTACGAATGACTGTAGCTCGTGCTTGGCACAATTTTCGATTAGGATGTATATATTTGGCAAGGGGAAGTTGTCTTTCGGACTAGCCCGGTTGAGATCCCGGTAGTCGTCACTGACTCTTACCTTCCCATCCTTCTTTGGTAGTGGTACAATATTGGCTAACCATGTCGGGTACTCAACTACCCTAAGAACCTTAGCTTAGACTTGCTTAGTGACTTCTTCATTGATTTTCAAACTCATATTAGGCTTGAACTTCCTGAGCTTCTGCTTTGCCGGTAGACGTGTTGGATCAGTTGGCAGTTTATGGGCCGCAATAGATGTACTCAGATCAGTCATGTTATCATAAAACCATGTGAATATGTCCTCATATTCCCTTAGAAACTCTGTGTATTCCTTCTTTTCTGATGGCGATAAGTGAACGCTGATTCGTGTTTCCTTGACATTTTCTGCATCTCCCAGGTTAATAATTTCTGTCTCGTCCAGGTTGGACTTAGGTCTATTCTCAAAGTTCTCAACTTCTTTGAAAATCTCCTCTGGTATGTCATCTTCCTCTGAATCAATGTCTGCTTGTTGCGTTGTCTCATTGCATGCCACAGTAATTGGTTCATCAAGATAAGTAATAGTAATACTGTATAAGTAAAGTAATGAGAGAAAAATAATAATGAGTGTTGATTCATAATAAAAAATCAAAATGCTTTGATAAATTTCATAACTGTTTAGAACATTGAAGATCTTATTGCGGGAAATAAAAATGTGAACAAGAAAAATCATCAAGCAAAAAATAGAAATAGTGCATGATGCTTGTTTTAGCCTTGCTACCCCGAGGCTCGCCGGGCTTTGGTGGTCCTGATGGTCCAATTGTTGAGGTATGCTCCTCTACTCACAACTTGTATGGAAGGAACTTCCTCCCCCTCCTCATCGAGAACAACACAGCAGTCCATGTCATTGTCTTCTGGAATAAGTTCTTTACCGTGGAAAGTGCTTCTTCTTCGTCTGTCCCGTAAACAATGTTAGCCTGTTGGAAAGTCTGCTCCAAAGGTGGTACTGGCTGTTCCAGTGGATAGTAAGGACCGCGCCATGGTGGAGACCATTTGTTAAATTCTTCCCAAGTGTACTTGTATCCCAGGCCGAAAGTAGTGTCGTGTTTCTTGAGTTTTATGGGTTTAGCAATCCCTTGGAGGTTCTTGCCGAACCCCTTTCCAAGTTTATGCCCACTCCAATTCAATATACTCTCGATCTTGTTGTACCACCATTTATCTTTGTCTACAACATTGACTTGCTCGATGTGGTGGTAGGTCTCTCTACCTAGATTTCGTCTTCCCCCTATTGCCGGAATGGTCTGACAACTGTATATAGGATTGCTGCCGTCACCGTGAATGATCACTTCCTGGTGATTCCATTCAAATTTTACGAACCGATGCAGCGTTGAAGCCACATACCCCGTAATATGAATCCAGGGATGCCCTAGCAGCAGGTTATAGGATGCTGGCACATCTATCACTTGAAAGTCGACCTCGAACCAAGTCGGTCCCATCTACAGACACAGGCTAATCTCACCGATGGTGGACCTCTGAGACCCGTCAAAACCTTTCACATTGATTGCTCCTTCTTTTATCTCGTGTAGTCCTTCACCTAGTTTCTTGAGTGTTATCAATGGACATATATTAAGGCTAGAACCCCCATCGATCATGATCCTAGTGATGAAGTAGTCTTCACTTTGCACGGTGGTATGCAAGGCTTTGTTGTGACCCAACCCTTCAGGTGGGAGCTCGTCCTCATAAAAGGTGATTTTATGGCTTTCTAATACTTGTCCCACCATATTGGCTATTTCTCCGCTAGTAATGTTACGTGGCACGTATACTTCACTCAGTACCTTCAACATAGCATTTTTGTGTGCCTTGGAATTCTACAGCAATGAGAGAATAGATATCTGCACTAATATTTTGTTTAACTGGATGATGATCGAATATTCCTTAGCCTGTATCTTCCTCCAAAGGTCATCTGGACCTATTTCAATGATGAGCGACTGGTTGGAATCCTGCTTGCTCGACTCAGCTAAATGCTCTAGGGTATAGACTCTTCCAGTCCTTGTCATACCCTGTGATGCAATAGTCTCTTCGAACCTGACTTTGCCTTTCCTCATAGCCTCGTCTGTATAATCCTAAGGTATAGATTTTGTATGGAATTATGGCATGGTAGTCATTGCCACTGGAATCGGCGCGGCCATATTTACTTTGAATGGGACATGTTCTTTTTGGGTGGTAAAACTGTAACCTCAAATGGTGCCGGTGTTTTTGTTGATTGTGTTGCCTCAAACTAAAGAGGGATAGATATATCTACCTCATTGACCTCAGATGGTTGAATCTGGACTATGATGGGGTTGAGAGTAACTGCTGGCTTCTTTGGGTCATCGCCTTCTGCGATCAACCTGATGGACCCCTCGGGATCCCAATCATCCTCTACTTCAATCATGTGAACACCTCCGCCTTTGTGGTTTGGTAAGGGGTTATTGTGGACGTCCGGAGTGGCTTCCTTTACTATAATGACCTTGTTATCAATCAGGGATTGTATCTTGTCTTTTAAAGAGCGGCATTCATCCATGGTGTGTCCATTCATGCTAGAATGGTATGAACAAGATATGTTTGGGTTAACCTACTGAGAAGGATTCTCAGGGGTTGAAGCATGGATGAGGGTGACATAACCGGTAGTTTTGAGTCTCTCATATAGCTGATCAATGGGTTCGGCAGTGGCTGTGTATTGTTTTGGAGGCCTCCGATCAAAATTAGGTCGGGGCCTAGGAAAATTTTGGCGTGCGGGGGGCGATTGGTAATGAGATGGTTGGGCATTGTAAGTTTTGTATGCATGTGCGAGTTGAGAACATCTGGGCAAGGTAGGCTAATATGTGGGAGGTGGAGGTGACTGATAAGTTAGTGTTGGGGCTTAGTAGGAGGGTGCTTGGTAGTTTGGAGCAGACTGATATGTGAGTGGAGGAATAGGGAAGGTTTGGTATTCGAGGGGAGATTTGGTCCTTTATGTAACCATAACGGCCCCCACGTCCCTCTTTTTAGACATACCACCAGACTGCAAGGCCTTATTTATGTCTTGCAAGGCCTCGAAGTTTGTAACCATACCACATTTGATACCTTCTTCAATTCAATCTCCTAGCTTGATAATGTCGAAAAACTTATGATTTTCAATCATCATTAGCCGTTCATAATACTGCGGGTCCTGAGCCTGGACAAAGAATTTGTTCATCTGTTCCTCTTCTAAGGTTGGTCTGACTTTAGCAGCTTCTCACCTCCAGCGAGTGGCATACTCGCAAAACGTTCCAGTAGGCTTCTTCTTCAGATTCTGAATGTAGAATACATCAGGTGCATTTTCTGTGTTAAATCTGAACCTGTCCATGAAATTAGAGGCCATACCTACCCAACTCGACCATTTCTTAGGATCCTGGCTGATGTTCCAGGATAGTGCGTCTCCTTTCAGACTCCTCATGAATAGTTTCACGCGGATTATTTCACCCTTTCCTACCCCGACCAGCTTGTCGCAATATGTTCTCAGATAGACCTTTGGATCACCTATACCGTCAAGAATCTCGAACTTGGGAGGTTTGTACCCCTCTGGTAGTTCCACATCTGGTTATATGTAGAGATCTTCATAGTTCAACCCTTTGATACCTTTACTTCCTTCAACACCTTGGATTCAGCTAGTTAGTTTCTTAAGCTCTTCAGCCAAGTTTTTGATGAGTAGATCCTTTTCATCGAACTCAGGGGTGCAAGATATAGGTTGGGTGGAGAGTGGCACGGTCTCCACGTAGATGGGATTGTTGTGGTGACTGGGTATGTGGGTGTGAAAATGGTCATTTGTGGAGTTTTGTTGTTCGGGGATGAGTAATGGATTGTTGTTTGGAGAGTGGCAAGTGTTGCATTGGTTCTTTGTTAGAACAGTGAGATGATTTGGTTTCTTTTGTGGAGGTGTAGGATTTTGGCCGTTGGTGAAGATGGTATCTGGGGTGCTGAGGGAGAATGACGGGTTGGCCAGATTTTGAACCTGATCAAGTTCTTCTTGAAACTTCAACAATTTTTGCTCGAGTTGTGACACATTTTCATTGGGAACCCGAATACCATGGCCATCAACAGCTTCTGCTGTTGTGTTCTCCTTTCTGATGTTCAAATATTCCATTTTTCCCTTGTTCTTGTTCTTAACAGGACTTAGATGAGGAGTGGGTGGAGGGCCCTTGGATCTTGCGGAATAAGATGATGTTGCTAGAATGCACGATCTAACCTTTGGGGAGGGGAATAACAAAACAAAAAATAAAACAAAAAAGGTAACCAAGTTAGTGAGGATCGTATAAAAAATGTTGCAATATTTTAAACACATAGTGCAGGAATATAAAGCGTGTCCTAATTTGGGGGCCTCGTTTTGCCCGAGGTAAGCCTAGCGACAATCCCATGTTAGGCTGGTGGAGTTGATATCGACGTGGCCTTCCTCAATCACTGATTAGGATAGCTGAACAACAGCACTGAGAAGTAAGTCATCTTCCTTGACGGATGACCCCAGGTTCACGAGGGCATTGGCCTCGCTGTTTTGTTCTTGAGGTATGTGGACTAGGGTCCGTTCTTTGAAGCGATGCAATGTGACTTGAAATTTTTCTTGGTATCTTTGCATCCTGTCTTCTTGAACCTCGAAGCTCCCATTTACCTGATTTACTACCAGAAGGGAATCACATTTTGCTTCGATGACTTCCGCTCCTAGGCCTTTGGCCAATTTCAGACCTGCAATCATAGCCTCATACTCAGCTTTGTTGTTAGTCAATTTCATAGTTTTTATAGATTGCCTAATCAAGATGCCCGTAGGTGTCTTCAGGACTATACCGAGTCCAGACCCTTTCACTTTTGAGGTTCCGTCGGTGAACAAGGTCCATACCCCCGAAGATGTGCCCATTTTTAGTAGAAGTTCCTTCTTTACCTCGGGCACGAGAGCAGGTATGAAGTCTGCCGTAAAATCTTCCAGAATTTGGGACTTGATAGCCGTTCGGGGGTGGTATTCGATATCGTACCCCCTAGTTCGATTGCCCATTTGGCCAAACGGCCCGATAGCTTGGGCTTATCCAATATGCTTCAGAGAGGATATGTTGTTAAAACACAAATATGATGGCATTGGAAATTATGTTTTAACTTTCGTGATGCACTTATTAATGCAAGAGCTAACTTTTCTAGGTGCGGATACCTGGTTTCGGCATCTCTTAGGGTCCGACTTACATAATAGACAGGGAATTGCGTACCTTGCTCTTTTCGAACCAGCATAGAACTTACCGCTACCTCAGACGCAACTAGGTATAAGTACAGTGTTTCATCCTCCTTTGGGGTGTGGAGTAAAGGTGGGTTCATTAGGTATTGCTTTAACTCCTCTAAAGCACGCTGGCATTCTGGAGTCTATTTGAAGCAGTTCTTCTTTTTGAGTAGGGAGAAGAAATGACGACTCCTGTCTGACGACCTTGATATAAATTGGCCTAAAGCTACTATTCGCCCAGTCAGTCGTTGCACGACCTTCATATTGTTCACCACCATAATATCTTTTATGGCTTTGATTTTATCGGGATTGATCTCGATCTCCCTGTTTGACACCATGAAGCCTAAGAACTTGCCCGAACCCACTCCGAAAGCACATTTCTCAGGATTGAGTTTCATATTATAACTTTTGAGGATGTCGAATGTCTCCTGCAAATGAGTTAAACGGTCCTCTGCACCCAGGGGCTTAACTAACATATTGTCAATGAAAACTTCCATGGAATTGCCTATTTGGTTTTCGAACATCTTATTAAGTAGGCGTTGGTATGTGGCTCCCACATTTTTTCGAACCTTTTATTAACTAGGAGTGATGAATGAAGTTTTTCCCCTATCCTCGGGGTTCATTTGAATTTGATTATACCCCGAGTAGGTATCGAGAAAGGTGAGGATCTCGTTGCCGGTTGTGGCATCCATCAGGAAATCGATATTGGGCAACAGGAGTGAATCTTTGGGGCATGCTCTATTCAAGTCTTTATAATCTACGAATATTATTAACTTATTCCCTTTTTTGGGAACTACCACCACATTAGCCAACCATTCGGGGTATTTCACTTCCCTAATAGATCCTATTTTGAGGAGTTTACCTCGTCCTTGATGAAAGTGTGTTTTATCTCGGACTGAGGCTTCTTTTTTGCTTCACCGATTTGAACCTGGGGTCGACACGTAGTCGGTGGGTGGTTATTTTTGGTGGGATCCCTGTCATATCTAAATGGGACCACACAAAGAAATCGATGTTATTAATAAGGAATTGAATGAATTTCCTCCTGAGATCGGGGGTTAATCATGTTCCCAGGTATACCTTTCTATCTGGGAGATGTTCGACCAAAATGGCTTCTTCCAGCTTTTCCACTATTATTTTTGTCGCGTCCGATTCTTCGGGGGCAAGGAAGGTTCGGGGGGGCTAGGAAGTCTTCCTCATCATTCTCGGGGGTCTGTTTGTCCTCTGGCTCCTCCGAGATGGAGGGTATTGAGTTTGGTGGCCCCCTCATGAATCGCAAACATCTCCTTCGCCACATGTTGTTCTTCATATATCGCTTTTCTACCGTCTTCTACCAAAAACTTTATCTTTTGGTGAAGAGTTGATGGTACTGGCCTCATGTTGTGTATCCATGGTCTTCCAAGTAATGCATTGTATCTCATGTCATCTTCGATTACATGAAATTTTGTGTTTCAAACTATATCGGACGTGTTGACCGGGAGGGTGATATCCCCCTTCGTTGTTTCACTGGCCATGTAGAACTCATTGAGGACCCGAGAGGTAGGTATGATTTGATCGAGCAATTCGAGCTGCTCCACCACCTTCAACCTGATTACGCAGGCCGAGCTACCTGGATCCACAATTACATGTTAAATCTGAACGTTATTCAAGAGAAATGAAATTACCGGCACATCATTATGGGGATGGGACAAGGTCTCGAAGTCCTCTTCACTGAAAGAAAGGACGTCCTCAGGCATGCGGCCCCGGATTTGCCCTTACATTGCGAAGGAAATCCTTGACCGCTTGATCATGGGCCCTTAGGGAACGTCGGTTCCTCCGATGATCATATGAACGCTGTGCTGAGGTTTTTCTGTTTTGTTTCTTCTGTCTGCCTCTCTTTCTTCCCGGGCTGGATTTTTTTGAGCTTCCTATTGGTTCTCTTTGTGCATACTCTTGTTGGTGTGGGAGATTATATCGATGTGTTGGGCATTGTGCGAGACCACGTCGACGGGAATTGGTTCTGGTGTGTCCTCAAGGTTCTGCAATGGTACGCCGAAGCCTGAAGTAGTTATACCATTCTCTCCACGGTCCTAGGGACTGTTGTTCTCATGTGCATTCACCCAGTTAGACATTTTGACCTGAAATCAAAGATTCTTATATGAGAAAAAATGTGAAAGATAACTTGTGTTATGCATTATATCAGCAAGAAAACAATCATAATTATTTTTAGCTCCACGGTGGGCGCCAGACTGTTTACCATGAAAATGATAATAACAATTAGATTGATTTTGTGGTTCTAAAAATACGTGATTTATTTTTATGCTAGTTGTTAAACAATAGGTGCTAAGTAAGAGACTAGAAAATAAGATTGGAGCTTGAAGATAGTATGTTTAAGCAAACCGAGTGGTTGAGAATTGAGGCCTCGAGCCTAATTATATGGGGCCTTGAGGTCGAGCTCGATGCTAAGTTATGGACAACCGGTAAAGGACTAACAGCTTTGAGAGCTTTGATGAAGGCTATTTAAGATCAATAATGAAAAATAAGTGAAAAACAATTTATAGAACACAATAAATGTAAGCAATAATTTTATATAATAGAATCAAGGGAGAATGTATTTAAGTTAGAGAACATAGAATGTTCTTATATTCAATGTTGTGTGTTGTGTTGTATATCCTTTACAAAATGATAAGGATACCCTTTATATAAGAAGGGAAATCCCAACATAGTACATGAGTAATCATTACAAAGAAATATAGTTGACACAACTATTTACTAGTCTGGTACAGACCAACATTTCTCTTGCAGGTGTTGTCAGTTCTAATCACATCCCTTGGGAACTTCCCGCTCTCTCATGATAATCATCGATTTTCATTGCCTCAAGGTCGAACGTTATGAACCTTCTGGGTCGAACCTCGAGCCTTTGGAGACGCACTTGTGAAGCACTACAATGGCCATAAAATCAGGCCTTCTGATTTTTACTGTATACAATTATGAAAGCAAGACCATGAATGGTGCCCAAGTCAACTACACCGTTATGGAGAAAGAGCTTCTTGCCATTGTGTTTTCTATGGAAAATTTTTTCCCATACTTGATGGGTGCAAAGGTGAGTGATCATCCGGCACTTTGCTATCTCATTAGCAAGAAAGATTATAATGACCGTTTAATAAGGTGGATATTTCTATTGCAAGAGTTTCACATTGACATCCAAGATCGAAAAGGAAGTGAAAACTAAGTGGCGGACCACTTGTCTCATTTGGAGGAGGAGGGGAGGCCGCATGATGGCCTTGAAATCAATGACTTTTTCCCCGATGAGCAACTTTTGGTTACTTGTATGAAAGAGATGCCTTGGTTTGTGGATTTGGTAAATTATCATGTGAGTGGAATCATTCTGGTTGAGTTCTCTTCAAACCAAAGGAAGAAGCTCAAACGGGATTGTCAAGACTACTATTGGGATGAGCCATATCTCTTCCGGATTTGCACGGATGGAGTGATTAGAATATGTGTACCGGAGGAGGAACAAAGTGATATTCTTGGGGCTTGTCACTCTTCACCTTATGATTGTCACCATGGTGGAGAAAGAACGATGGCCAAAGTCTTTAGTTGTGGTTTAATTTGGCGCACTCTCTACAAGGATGCTAGTGAGCTTGTCAAATGTTGAGATGAATGCCAAAGGGCCAATGAAATCTCAAAGAAAAAAAATGCCCCTAACCACCATCTTGGAGATTGACATTTTTTATGTGTGGGGTATTGATTCCATGGGTCCGTTTGCGAGCTCTTGTGAAAAACACCTACATTCTAGCCGCGGTTTATTATGTGTCCAAATGGGTTGAGGCGTTGCTTTTCCCAACAATGAAGCGAGGAGTGTGGTGGCATTTTTGAAGAAAAACATCTTTACAAGATTTGGTAATTCAAGGGCTATCATAAATAATGGGGGTTTACATTTTTGCAACAAGACCTTTCATACCTTACTCACCAAGTGTGGTGTCACTCATAAAGTGACGACCCCATAGCATCCTAAAGCAAGTGGTCAAGTGGAAATCTCCAACCGGGATATCAAGAGTATTTTGTCAAAGACAGTGAATGCCAACCGAAAAATTTGTTAAGAAAACTTGATGAATCTTTATGGGCTTATAGGACAACTTACAAAACATCGATTGGCATATCTCCATACCGGTTGGTATTCGGGAAGGCTTGTCATCTTTTGATGGAACTTGAGCATAAGTACATGTGGGCTTTGAAGAAGTTGAACCTTGAATGGGATGTCACCGCCAACTTAAGAGTGGCACAATTGAACGAGCTAGATGAGTTCCGGTAACATGCATATGCAAGTTCATCCTTGTACAAGGATAAGATGAAGTACCTCCATGACAAGTACTTTCGGAACAAGGACTTTAAAGAAGGTGATCTTGTGTTATTGTTCAATTCCCAGTTACGGATGTTTTTGGGAAAGTTGAAGTCAAAATGGAGTGGCCCCTTTGAGGTTGTTGGTGTAACACCATTTGGGGCATTGGATTTGAAAAATAAGAATAATGAAGTGTTTAGAGTCAATGGGAACCGGGTGAAGCAATATCTTGGAAAAGTTGATTATGGCCATGTCGTGGCGTTTCTCCATTTCAAGGATTGTTAATCTGCGTCGTGCCGCAATGTTAAATCAGGCGCTTATTAGGAGACAACCCATATGTCTTTTTCTTTTTCTTCTTCTTTATATAAGTCTTATTTTGTGCTAACTAGTTTTGAAGTATATGCATGAATGAGTGTGCTTTGCGGGGACTATGCCCAGAAAAAAAATGGCTAAGTGTTGAAAAAGTGTGGACCACACATTTATTGTGCAGAATGCACAATCTTGAATGCCACAACAAAGGAATCTGCGGCCGCACAACTGGATACCCGAAAATGCAAACTCTCTGAAGTTTGTTTGACAGAAAAAAGGGCCAATCTACGGTCGCACGTGGGATTGTACGGTCCGCACAAATTCTGCAACCGCACTTAATAATGTGAGGACTGCATAATCATCACAGGTTATATTAGAATCAGGTATAGGAGTGATGCCGCACATCAAATTGTGCGGACTGAACTCATCTTGTAACCCTTGTCACCGTGTGTTAAGCATAAATAGAGGGTTTCATGCTCCTGTTCATATTTTTAACACTCTGAACATTCCCGAAAGTAAAAAGCACTGTGTACTCAATTGATTCAAGCATCCATCATTCATTTCATCTCTTTGATTCTTCTGTGCATCACTACATTACTGGTATGTTCAATCCATCCTTAGGTGTTTCAATTTTCTTAATTTTGTTCTTAATTAATTTAGTCCTTTTGATCCTTAATTGTAAAATTCCTCATCATGTTGAGTGTTAATGCATTGGGTAACTTCCTATTTGCTATTTGGGGGATAGGTAAACTAGTTATCATGTTTAATTAGTATTGACTTGTCCAATTTTCGCTTAGAAGTTAGAACCCTAATGTAACTACTAAATTTGTTTGAATTGTGCAGCCGCATAAGAAATTGTGCGGTTAGCAGATCCTTAAGTTATCTCAAAATTATCCAGTCCGTAGAGGTTGGATTGCGGTCACAAAAATTCATGTGCGGCCGCAGATCGACCAATTCTCTAATATCAAAGAATTGCTTGTTTGATGCTGGAATATTACGGCCACACTCAAAATTATGTGATTTACACTTCAATTGTACGGTCGCATAAGAAATTATGCGGATTGCAAAATTAGGGTTGCGGCCGCACTTCAAAATTATGCGGTCTGCACTTTCCTTTATGCAGTCGCACTCACTATTGTGCGGACTGCACTTCTTAACCCTGCTTCTATTTTTCCTGAAACTGTCTGCAACTATTTTACACTATGAAGTTGGACTTAATTGAATCCTATTTCTATAAATTATAGACAATGTTGAGATCTCGTGGTTTAGGTGAGACATCCAAAGGGAGGGGTGAACCCTCCTGAGGCCGAGGAAAAAACAACCTACCACTCTCGATCGAAAAAGTGATAAACAAGAAGGCAACTGCCAACAAAAACTCAGAGCCTACATAGTCTAGTGAATATTTCCCATCTAGGGAAGCCTCAAAAGGCAATTCTTTGCAAGAGCAACCCGATGCATAATCTTAACAAAAATAGTTTCCGGGTAGACTACAACTGAGAGATGAGCCTTCCTCCTCAACTAGCTCTTCTGAGGCTTCGGAAGAGGGTAGCCAAGGTTCAGAGCCTTCTTTCTCACATGCCCCAGCAGCACCTATCTTAGTTGACGATGGTGATGATATGCTTGATAAAGGTAGAGGGGGTGATACCCGAGTTGACGGCCTAGAGAGATCGAGGAAAGAAGGAAATCTGGGAAGATAGATTCGTGAGCCTTACAACTTTTAACAGGTAGAATGGTAGATCCAAAGATCGCTCACTCTTGAGCGTAAATTTGACATTAAGGATTTGGATAGATACAACCCGAACATGGCAAGACAGTTTCGGGAGAAAAAAAGGGTGGAAATGGTTCACTTAAAGCGTGTAGACGCAAAGGAGAACTTAGTCCGGGAATTCTGTGCCAATATGGCGCAAGTCAAAAAGGGGACTAAGGTGAAAAAAGTGAGAAATTTGAAAGTGAGATTTGATCAAGCATCACTCAACACTTACTTAGGGCTCAAGGATGTGGAACCGGTACAATACCTGGAAAAGTTTCAAATGGGTGATGCGTTTCACCCTTTGCTAGCCGAGGTCTTAGCAGCTCCAGGGCCACCACCGCTATGGATCACAGTAGGGGTTCCCATTCAACGGAACACCTTTATTTTGAAGCTAAGGGTTGGAAAACATTTGTATGCAGCCAAATAGACCCGAGCAGAAATAAAAATATTTTTCCAATCCTTCGGGCAATCACAGTTGCATCCATCATGGCCGGGTACCCGATCAATAAGGGTGCCATTATGTCTGTCAACATGTCGCTGATTGGTAGGCAGGGTGAGATCTCCTACCTGTATCCAAACACCATTATAGAATACCTTACGGATGCGGGAATAGAGTCAAAGCCATTTGATACAAAGGTTCGGACAAAAAAGCCCTTTTCGTGATACTCTCTCAAGGACCCAAAGAACAAGAAAAAGGGTCAGCCAACTACTATCGTAGGTCAGTATGAAAAGCCTTCGGTGGTAGCTACAGCTTCAGCAGCCATACCTTCAGCTAACATGCCTGCCACTTCAGCTGGGCCCTCTAGTAGTACGGCCGCCAGACCTCCACCTTCATCATCTGGGCCACCAGCAACTTGAGCGCCTTCATCTTCCACTTATCCACTCATGGTGCTGAGAGTCTCCTAGACTCTGCCAAGTATCAGCAACTGGATGCAGACAGCTATTACAAAGATGGCTGACTTATCCAGTACTATTGTAGAAAAGTCTTCTACTCCATCACCCCAGATGTCTCCCACAGTGGAGGATACTTTGAAGAATATTCTGGAAAACCAAAAGACCATTATGGACACGCTGGTGGTGCATGAGACAGAAATTGAGGAGCTTGAGAATCAAGTGAAGAAAATGAGGAAATCCGAGGCTTCAAAGAAGTCAGTTGATAGAGTAAGATGAGAGGTGACTAAGATAGCAACAGCTGGGGAACTTCCACTTGTCTTGCTGATGGAGTTAGTTCCAGCAGTACCAGCGGACCCTGCAAAACCAGAGGCATCAGATGCACCAGCTGGCCAGTTTGAGGAACCAGATCTTGCTGTCCACACTACTCAGGCAGTGTTATAGATGTTCACCAACCCCGCTACTCCCCGAGCAAAGGGCGATGAGATACAGTTAGAGGAGCCTGAGGGTGGCGATGCTGCTATGGACACCGAGACCACATAGGGAGTCCTCTTTTCTCTTTCCCTTCCTTGTTTTTATTTTGTTAAGCATTGGGGACAATGCTTACTTGTATTCAAGGGGTGGAGTTTATTTGATTTTGATGACATTGTCCTGTAAATAACCGATAACATTTTCTTCTTTTCATTCAAGTATATATTCTTCCCTCTCTATTTTTGTATATATTGTATCTCTCCTCTCTCATCTTGTATATTCATTTCATCTATGCTTTCAGTAGTTTATCCTATAACTTCTTTATTTTGCTTTCTTAGTAGTTGATGTTTAATCTACTAACTTCTCATTTACATTGATAGCATTTTTTTTTATTTTGGCAGTTTTTATTCAATGTTTAATTGATCAATAAACCTTTAGTTTTCTTAATGCCAAGGTTCTTTCCAAAGGTGGGTTTTGTATGAACTGGGTGACTCTTCCCAAAGATGGATGGTATGACAACCTTCTAAAGGAATTTAGTCCGTTTTTGATGTTTTTTGTTAGAATAGTAGTAATAATGAATAAAAGGACCTAATTGGGTTGAACTAGAAGAGTCGAGCATGCTTCACTTGGTACCAACACACTTAGCTACGGGCTTATGATTAAAAATAAGTTCTTGGGAAGAAATAGCTCTAGTTAGTGACCTTTTGACTCTTGTGTTGACTTGATAACCATCGAGTGGTTTAGTTGAGCCATTAGTGATTTTCAATCTTGAATATAGTTGTTGTGGGCCCTCGACTCTATCCTTTTTAACAATCCATTTGTGTGAGAAGTGATATTTTGGTTGCAAGTCCAAGTACCCGTGCGAATGGTCTAGAACTTGCCCCGAATGTGTTTCTATATGAAATTCTAAGTTTTGGTTGGCTTGAGAAGTGATTGTAGGCTCTCCTTGACCCACTTGAAAATTTCCATATCCCACCAATGTTGCTATCCCTAGTCAACCATTTGAGCCTAAGGCCTTTTCATTCGATAACCACATTACAAGTCGTTACCCGTTTTGTAGTGACCCTCTCTTGGAACCCTAGCTTTCTTTAACACTCTTGAGAAGCAATTGGCTAAAACATAAGTTTAGGGGAGATATGAGGAGTTTGAAAGTGGTATCATTGCGCAAAAAGAGAAGAAATGAAGACAAGGAAAGGCAAAAGTAAAAGAAAGAAAGAACACAAGAAAAAATGCAAAAACAAAGTGAATAAAGTGAAGAGTTAAAGGGATTCAAAGAAAAGCAATGATGCAAAGCATTGAGAAAATAAAGAAGGAGAAAATTAAGATCATCATCGAGAAAGAGTGATGTTAAGTCTCTCTAGTTTCCCTAAGGAAAAAGAAAATGACTCAAAGTGTCGACAAAATATGCGCCAAAGAGAAAAATAATGGAGTGCTTAAGAAAAGATGAACCTGTTTCTATCCCAACACTCCTTACCTTTTTCCAAAAGCCTTCATTACATTCCGAAAAAGCCCTACGTGATTTTAAGCCGAGTGAACTTACATTAGTGGTTATTTACATGAGGGACAAGCATATGGTACTTTGAGCCGTACTTTTGACATTCTTTTGAGAAAGATGAGTGAACTTTTCACAAATTCTTGAATTGAGAGATACATTCTTAAGTAAGATTTACTAACGGAAGGTAGAGGAGGAGGAGTTTGGGAACCACAACGACCTACATGAAAGAGCGAGCCTCCTTGATGAATAAAGTCAACTTCTGATGCTCAAGTGTCACATTAAAACTATTGGTGCTTGAAACTTCAATCATTATCTTGTTGATAATTCATAAGTGTTGTAGGTAATTGTTGGTCCCAATTGATGCGTGTTTGAGACACCTTACATTAGTTGGAAAAGCTTTTAGCATTTGGAGGAAGGAATTGCTTTAATTGCTTGAGGAGAAGCAAAAGCTTAAGTTTGGCGGAGTTGATAAGTTGGGATTTTGACTACTTATTAGCGCCTTTTTACTTTTGTTTTAGTACAAAAGTGCTAAATTATATTCTCGAAAACTAATAAAATATGCTTAATTGTAGGAGCATTGGGAAATGAGCCAAAAATGTGAATTCAACTAAAAAAGGAGTAAAATAAACTCAAGAACAAAAAGCAAGAAAAAGGGCTAATGTGCAAACCGTAGAATGCAAAAGGAAATCCAACAGAGTTTAAGAGAAATGTGCAGCCACAAAAGCCACTAAAGAGTTCAAGTTCAGAGACGTACCAGTTCAAGCTTCAAGGATATGCAGACCACACTATTATTGTGCGGTTGCAAAATCACGACATGTAGCCGCACACAGATTTGTGCGGTTTGTAGAAAGGGCATGTGTGGTCGTAATCACTATTATGCAGACCGCAGAACAAGAAACACGTGGCCGCAATCCAAAATTGTATGACCGTAGACCAAGCTACTACCAAGACTGAAGAAGAAGTGCGGACTGCACATGGAATTGTGCAGCCGCAGAACCTCCAAAAGGGTAATTTTGTCCGAAATTTCCTGCTATGTATAAATAGACTTCTTTCATGAATTAGGTCATGTTTTGAATATGCAAACATCTATAGCCATTTTTCTTTACTGGTTTAGGCAACCTTAGCTTACTTTAATGATTAAACATTATATTTTTGTCTTTTAATCTTTCAATATGAGTTTAATTATCATTTCTTCTCTATTTTCTTCACTACCCATTATGAGTAGCTAGATTCTTAGCTAGGGTTGTGACCCAACCCTAGCGTGTAACCGTTATGGGGGATTAATTTTATGCTTGCTTATGAATGAGTGTTTGTTATTTAGCTAGGTTTATGCTTTATTTGTGAATTAATGGTTGCAAATATTGATTTACGCCTTTTTTACTTAGTCTCTTCTTGAGAAAGAGAGACCTAGTCTAGGTCAACATAGCTAATAAGGAATTGGGTCAATTGAGAAATTGATCAACCCAATTGAAGGGTTAAACCTAGAGATAGTAACAACCGAACTTGGGCTATTATCAAGCATTTTAGTAGATACCCATTTGGTTTTGAGAAATTCAAATTGAGCAAAAATTATTCTCTAACCGAGAGTTTTTGAGTGGGCAACACAATGTTGTGATCCACAATACACACCATTCAACAAAACAACATAAAAGTCTTTATCCCATTAGGAGAACACCTAGGTCATGGTCATAGCCCTAGTCCTTTTTCAACATTTGAAAATTAACCAAAAACATCATTTCTTCATTTCAGTTATTTAGTTGCAATGTTAGCTTAATTTAGCTATAAAACCAATCAAGTTTGTAAAAGTGCAATTAAGATAATTCAAGCTCAGACACAGTAATATATACTCCTATATCCCAATCTCATAGGTCCCTGTGGAATTCGACCCTGACTCAAACTTGGGTATTACAATATTATCGACTGTTTCACTACCTCAAATAGAGGGTCTGACTTGGACGACATCATTTCTCAAGGAATACACTACCACATTCGCCTTACCTGGATGATACAAGATAGTAATATCATAGTCTTTAAGCAATTCAACCACCTTCCTTGCGGCTTCAACTGTCATAATGCATAAGCAATCACCATACCCTCTGATTGGGTCCAAGCCTGCACTACTATTGAGTAGCGAGAGTGGTCAATGCAGTTTTACCCAACTAGGTCGGGATCGAATCTACAAGGAGTTAATTTGTTCGGAATTTGATTCATATCTAAGTCTAGGTGCGAGTTTTGTTATTAATTACACTTATACACATGTTATTTTTTTATTCTACTTCTAACTCTATTCTATTGTATGCAATATTTGAAACTAGGTATAATGTTTGTTGTTGATTTTTAAAGGTTTAAAGGGACTAGGGTAGTGACTTCCACCTAGATGGATATCAAATGGGTAGCAAGAATCTAGGGCAATCGTGTGATTAGTTGGGGTCGTAATATATCTATCACACCTAAGTACTCATTCTATACCTCTCGGTAGTATGAGTGATTTTTTCCCAATTTGGCTTTCTCAAGTCCTAATGGATATTCATGCAATTCAATTGATATCAGCTCAAGTTGGATATTACTATCTCTAGGTATAATCCTTTAATTGGGGCAATCAATTTCTTGAATTCACCTAGTTCCTTGTTAGCCTAGCTTTCCTAGACTTAGTCCCTCTTTCTCAAGTAGAGACTAAGCCATAAAGGAATGAATCAGTGTTTACAACCACGAATTTCTATAGTTCTAGCATGAACTAGGCTAAATAACATTGACCCATACATATTCAAGCCCTAATGAAGACTTTTGGATCAAGGTAGGACTTATCGGCATGTGATGGTTTCATCTTTCCCTAAGCTCTCCATTTTCTCATTTGGCTCATACTTTCTTGACTCTTTGAGTCATTTTCTTCTTCCTTAAGGGAACTAGAGAGACACACTATCATTCTTTCTTTCTCATGACAAACATTTTTCTCCTTTTCTAACCATTCCACACCTTTCATCATTGTTTTCTTTGAATCCCTTCAATTTTCACTTTCTTTTTGACATATTTCCTTTTGGCCTTTCTTTCTTTTCTTTGATTTCCCTTTTCTTCATTTCTTTTGTTCTTTGTAACTTTTATTACTTTCATATTCCTCGTCTCTCCCACAAACTTATGCTTTTGCCAATTGTTTTCCAAGAATACCAAGGAAAGATCGGGTGCCAAGAGAGGATCTTGTAACATGGTTATTAAACAAAAAAGGGCTTCGGATCAAAAGGGTTGAATAGGGATATCATAATGGTAGGCTACAGAAGCTTTCAAGTTTTAATTTTTTGATCAAGGAGAGCCTACAATCATTTCTCAAGTCGAGCTACACATAGAATTTTGCCTAGACAAACATTCAGGGCAAGTTCTAGACTTATTGGCATGGGACTTGGACTTGAAATTCAGTACCTCACCTCTCAAGCTGCTGGATTGTTAAAGAGAACAGAGTTGAGGTCACACAACAACCCTAGCTAAGATTGAACATCACAAATGGCACAAAGAAACCACTCGATGATTATTTTAGTCAACACAAGAGTCTAAAGGTCACAACTAGAGCTATTCTTTTCCAATAAACTTGTCTTTAACCATAAGGTTGAATGTAAATGTGTTAGGACCAAGTGAGCCTGCTTGAGACACTTTTATTCATTTCTACTATTTACAATATAATATAAAGAAAATATACTCAATCCCTTAAGAAGGTTGTCACGCCATCCATCGTTCGGAAGAGCCACCCGGTTCACACAATATCCATCTTTGGAAAGAGCCGTGGCATGAAGAAAATCAAAGGCTTATTGTTCACATAAAAGTTTAAAAAATCTACTAAAGAAAATAAGAAGCTATGCTACTAAGGGAAACAAAAGAAGTTATGAATTAAACTACGGAAATTAAACTGAATATATACAAACTTGAAGTAAAGCGAATATATACATAAATGAAAATGAATATATACGTCAAATGCTAAAAATGTATACATGCCAAATGTGAAAATAATGAATATATACATACCAAAAGTAAAAATAACGAATATATTATACATACCAAAAGTGAAAATAAAGATAAGTAAAGAAAAAGAAAAATAGTGTAATGGTTATTACATACCAAATGTCATAAATCCAAAATGGACCACCCCCCAAATGGAAGATAGCATTGTCCTTAATGCTAATAATCAAATAAGAATATGCAAGATGGGTAGAGAGTAAAGAAAACTCCCTATGTAGTCTCTGTTTGCATTGGGTCCTCAACCTGAACAGGGTCTTCAGCATCCTCTATCTGTATCTTCACATCCTCTGACTGGGGGACCACGAAGTTGTTGAGCATCTGAATCAACTCTTCAGCAGTGTGTGATGCTACAACTGGCTCCTCAGACTGGCCGGCTGCTACCCCTGGTGTCGCGGGCTCTACTGCATGTGTTGTTGGGACTGTCTCCTCCATGAGAAGGTCTATAGGCAAATCTCCTGCATGTGCAATCTTCTCAACCTCCTTAGCCAACTTCCCGACCGACTCCTTTTGAGTCTTTATCTTCCTCACCTGCTTCCCCAAATCCTTGATTACCTTCCCATGTGCATCAAGAGCCTCTCTGATCTTCTTCTGGTCATCCAGAATCTTCTTCTGGTTGTCTAGAATCTTCTTCAGTGTATCCTCCACTGATAGAGGTACCTGAAGCTCTGCTGAGATTGAAGATTGTGCTACAACTACATTGGATATGGTAGACCAAGAAAAGTATAACAACGAGCCTGATCTCCACCTCTAGGACAACCTCTACCAGCTTGACCTCTACCTTTAGGTGGCTGGGTAAGTGGTGTAACAATTAGGGCTGGACTCATAGCCTAAGTGCCCTGCCTTGGTGTAGCACTCCACAACTTGGGGCAATGTATCTCGAGGTGTCCCAAAACTCCAGACTCATAATATCTCTTTCGCTAGCAAGGCTACTGAACCTGTGGTTGAACCCAATGATAAGGGCAACCACTGAACTGACCCTGCCCTAAAGGGGCATTGTAAGGACCCTTAGGCCGAAGGTGAACTATATAACAACTGTCCTGAACAAGCACCATAGGAACCATGATTGACTGCATTTCCACGGGAAATTTGAAGTGCTGACTGTATTTGTCTGGCATGATGTCCTTTACCGAAATATCCCTAGCCTCTAGATGAGGCACCACTGAATCCTTCAGTACCATGAGGCTTCTTGGCCTCGTGATCCTCCCTATCGTGCATATGGATGCGCTCTAATCTCCTAGTCATCCCAATCTTGATACCAAAGTGAAGACCCCCAATGAAAATATGTACCTTCTCTTCCTCGATATGAATTAGAAAATATGATAGCATAATAACTCTGTAAACCTCATCTTATATTGAGTCACTAACATGCTACACTGAATCAAATGCTCAAACTGGATACAGAACCCATCTCTCCTAGTGGGTTGGATGAACTTCTCCAAGAAAAGATGCAAAAATTGAGCCCATGAGAGAGGAAGTGGCCTACTGGAATACCTTACTCGTAAGTTTTCCACCACCTATTAGCTGGACATCTCAATGAAAAGTAGTGAAATAAACTCTACCGAACCCCATAAGTCCTAAATTGTCCAGAATCTCGTGACTCATATATAAGAAATTTTAGGAATCCTCTAAAGGAGCACCGTCAAAGTGCGAGGGCTGCAACTTCTGAAACCCATCTCTCCCCTTCTGCTCATCCACCGTGGCCTAGTCTTGGCCCATACTATAATGATAGGAATAGTTGGTAACACTCATAAGGTCTAGTACCATACATCATCCACTCTAGAGTATAAATGGTAGGGTCTGAGCTCTTTTCCCAGTCTGACAAGTAGCCGGTACCATAGAAAGTACACTTGGTTGAGCCATTTACTCCATGAAACCAATCGACTAAACAACCTGAAGTACTAAGGTAGTAATAAACCCCTATGGAACATGAGCTGGCCCTACCGGTTCATCATGAACAAGAATCTGCTCATAATTCAGAGCTATCTACGGCTCAATTGATACCTTTCTAGCACGAGCATAAATAGTTGTAGGTGTTGTTGCACGTGCTCTAGTTTGGGCCTTAGCCTTGCCCCAACCTCAGCCTCTACCTCTAGTGGCAGCCACAACCTAGGGCTCCAACTCATGCTCAACTGTGGCTGATGCATGTGTTCTCAAGCAAGAGAATAGAAGGGTAAAGATTCAAACTTTAGGATAAATCAATATTTCATGATATAGAATAAAAGAATGTGAAGTTTCCCAAATGTCCTATAGTCTCTTGAAGATAAGTATAAACGTCTTTATACGATTCGCAAGACTCTACTAGACATGTTCATGACTCATGAGACCTATGCAAACTAGGTTCTAATACCAAACTGTCGTGACCCAAAATACTATAAATTGGTGTGATGGCACCTAACAACTCACCTAAGCAAACCAATCACGCAATACTGAATAAACAACTATATTGAAGCAATATGTCAAGTCTAATAGACATCTATAGCATAAATAATGTTAAAATCAGTATCAATATGCAAAAAATAGTAATACAACCCCCAAAAACTATTGTCGATAAGTAAGTGAGCTCTAAAAGCGTCAAATACAATAGTGTGAACTCCATACAACACTGTTTGAAATAAACAATAGTCTCAAAATGGGAAAATAAGGTGACTTCGAGGTATGTGGATGAACATGATGCACTACCTCGAGTCTACTAGCACCACAATGATCTACTCTTTAGCTATACTAGTGACAACATCTGGATTTGTAACAAAATGTACATTAGTGTGAGTACAACTGATCCAATGTACTTAGTAATAATCTTGTCACGACTCTAACCCCGAACCCGGTCATGATGGCACCTCTTATGAAGACAAGACCATCCAATTACACAATTCTCAGTTTTAAACAGTCAAATAACATGATAATAGTCTACACATGATTTAATAACACGAAATAGCGGAAATATGGATAACAAATGCAAAAATCAGCCCAACACAGCCCTAACCGGGGTGGCATAAGTCATGAGCACTATGAATTCTAATACAAGTCTGCTAAGTACAATATCTGGTACAACTATTCGAAGAACATAGACAATAATAAGATAAGGGAGACACGGGAACTGCGGACGCCAACATCTACCTCGTAACAAATGCGGAAATCAGCCCAACACAGCCTAACCGAGGTGTCATTAGGAAAAATCAACACTCCTAAATGGAACCAACAACACCTGAATCTGCACACACGGTGTAGGGAGTAATGTGAGCACTCCGACCCAGTGAGTAACAAATATAAATAATGACTAAAGATAAGAAATTACATAAAGCACAAGGTACTCTATAATGAAGCAGTAAAACATCATTTGAAAATAGTAAATGAGTGAACATCCAGTAAAACTTCTTTCAACGGGTAAAATAGGTAAATAAGTGTAAAGTAACAGACAGAAGTTTGCCCCTCGGGCTCAATATCCACAAATCTGCCCCTCGAGCCATATCTCAATACAGTGCCAGCCCCTTGGGCTCAATCTCGTATCACAAACCGCGCTCATTAGGGGTGTACAGACTCTTAGAGGGGCCCCTTACGGCCCAAGCTCAATCACAAGCCACCTCGTGGCATCAAATCTAGGCCCTCGGCCTCATATCAATCAAGCCACCTCGTGGCACATATGTAACTCAGGCCCTCAGCCTTACTCAGTCCGAAAAATTATCACAAGCCCCTTGGGCATTAGTAAAATAGTGTTTTCAGCCTAAACATCATTTAAAATATCATTTAAGTCTTAAAATCTGAGAAAGAATGGCTGAATAGTAAAATAGTAGAAATTATTAGCATTGAGTTCAAGTAATAAGTCGAAACAGTGAGGAAATAGTAACAAAAATCCCCGAAGGGTTCAATAGTTAGCACGAAACCAAAATATGGCATTCAGCCCAAATCACGATGATAACAAATAAGTCTCAGTTAAATACGCGATTGTCACGACCCAAACCCGGTCGTGATGGTGCCCAACCCTAAAGCTAGGCAAGCCTGACCACAGTCGTTCCCAAATCAACCGTAAACCTCAAAACCGACAATTTAAAGAGAATATAATAGTTTTAGAATAATAATCCAATATTTATCGAAGAATAATACTGAGAAATACAAAGTCTGATAAAAACACTCCCAAAAGATCTGGGGTCACGAGTCTAGAGCCTCTAAAACAATCTGAATAAC
>MU668688.1:59571-94294 GCA_026770625.1 Nicotiana glauca
ACAACTCTATGTTTAAGTGCCCAAGTGACAAAAAAGGCCAAGTTTAAGGGTCCAGTTATGTATTTACGATAAAAAAAAATAAAAAGCCTAAAATAAAGGTTCTAGCATGATTGAGAGACCTCACGTAGTCACACAAGAATAATAACAAGTCATAAATAGCATATGATATAAATCCAAAGCACAAAGTAGCCCAAAAACTATCTCGAGCATGAATAGTCCATGGGACTTGTCTATACATTCGACACCACGCATATATAACGCCTCTAATACATAGTAATTAGTCAAATAAGGTCAATCTCCTATGGTAGATTCCCTCAAGCCATGTCCAGGCAAGATGTTTACCTTATACAAGGTCAATCAATCTTCTAAAACTACAGTTTCTTTATATATCACCTTTAAATGGCTCAAATCTAATCAAACAATACTCAAATAAGTCAAATATACCTATAGGATCCAAGTGTAGATTACTTACCTCTAAGATAGTAGTGAAATTCCTCTTCAAAATCTCCTTCTCTCATTCTCCAAAACTTAATAATATAAAAAATAGGTAAATCCCAAAATTTAGTCTTAAAATGTTCATACTAGAACTATCCTTCGCGAGTGCGGCCCATGTTCCGCATTCGCTTACCACAAGTGTCACAACGAGGAATTTCTCTTTTTCGTGATCACAGACAGACACTCGCGATCGCGAAGCTTCACATTGCTCATCTACGTGTACGTGATCAAGCCCGACGCGAACACGATGTCCTGCTGTCTCCACCCTTCGCGAACGCGATGTCCAGCTATCTCCACCCTCCGCGAACGCGACACCCCTTTTGTGCGCGAAGCACAACAACCCCCAGCCTAAATCCTTTAGTGCCGGAACACCCCCTTTGAACACGATGAACACCAGATACAAGAAAAATTGCCACTACCAAACATGCTTCGGTTAGTCTGAAATTCATTCGAGCCCCTCAGAACCCCGTCCAAATATTGCAGTCCATAAATACTATCCGGACCTATCTAAGGCCTCAAAATACATACGAAATCATAATATAAGAATCAAATGTCAAACCACATGTTGAACTCTCCTAGGTTTATAAACTTCTAAACTTCCAACCAAACTTCTGATTCATGCCTACACACTTCGGATCTCAACCAAACTTAGCACACAAGTTTAATTCAACAATACAAATACATCCTAAGTCCCGAAACATCAATTGAAATTTGATAACCTCAAAGTCAGCTATCGGTTTAACTTATGAACTCTCTAATTCTTTAAATTGTCAATTTAGTGTAAATAGAGTCAAAAAATTTTATGAACATCCAAAGCCAAATATGAACATACGCCCAAGTACAAAATCACTATAAAAACCTATTGCAACCATCAAAATCCTATTACAAAGTCAAACCTTGGTCAACTCTTACAACTTAAGGCTCCCAAAATAAAAGTAAGTGATCTAATTCACTCCGAAACCTTTCCGAAATCAATATAGCACTACGATGTGCAAATCCGGGGTTTCAAACCCTCAGGACATCATTTACATTCATTACTCACCTCGAACCGGCTAAATCTCTAGCTCGTGATGCCTTTTCCCCTCGAATCGGCCTCTACGCGCGTCGGATCTATCCAAAATCAAAATGAATATGTCACAATATGCTAAGGGAACAAAGCTCAAGCGAAAACAATCAAAAAATAGAAAAAAATCCCAAAATTAGCAAAATCTGAGCCCCGGGCCCACTTCACCAAACTTAGAAATTTTAAATCAACGGGTTCCTTATCCCCCCACGAATTCATACATACCAAAAGTTCTCAAATCCGACCCCAATTGGTCCTCCAAATCGAAAGCTTAATTCAGGCCTTCCTCAAATCCTTCTACGTGATCGCAATATATCCTACGCGATCGAGAAGGGTAATTCTCTGCAACACCTGAAACTTCAAAATCTGCAATCTTTTAAGGCACAAAATGATCCGATTGACCATCCGAAACTCATCCGAGGCCCCGGAGACCTCAACCAAAGGCAACAACACATCCTACAACCTTATTCAAACCTTTTCCAATCATCAAAACACTTCAAACAACATCAAATTACTCAAAACACATTGGATTCAAGCCTAAGTTTCTAAAATCTTCCGAAATAGCTTTTGATTAAAAACCCAACCAAACCACGTCCGAATGACTTGAAATTTTGCACACATATCTCAAATGACACAGCGAAGCTGCTGCAACTCTTGGAATTCCATTCCGACCCCCAGATAAAAATCTCACCTACCAACCAAAAATCGCCAAAATATCACTCTGGACCTCCAAAACTCATTCTAATCACACTACTAAGTCGTAAATCACTTCCCGAAGCTAACCGAACCATCGCAACTCACATCTGAGCCCTCTAACACATAAGTCAACATCCGGTTGATTTTTCCAATTTAAATCTTCTTAAAAGAGACTAAGTGTCTCAAACCTTACCAAAATCATTACGGACTCAATTCGACCAACCCGATACCACAAAACACGGATAACGAAATATAAAAAAATAGAAATAATGAAAACGGAGCGGTAACTCATAAAATGACTGGCCGAGTCGTCACAAATCTAGACTAACCTTGACAAAGTAGTAGCCATATTAGTCGACTAATACTAGCTATGATAACTTGAATAGTCCATGAATAAATATAACGCAAGAATCTAACATAAATAGAGTATAAGATGATCTGGTACAATTAACAACATAAATAGAGTATAAGATGATCTGGTACAATTAACAGTAATAATATCACGCTTTCATATAAGAAATGATAAAAACTCACTTTTTGGTTCATCGAATCAGCATGTAAAGTGATATGCATCATAGAGCATTATCATAAATGTCAAGTGTAAGAGTCTATAATCTGTATGCATGGATAAGACTCGCTCCAAAAATCAACACTCCCCAAGTGTCAAATAAACCTGTGCACACACAATAGGCGATCACCTAACTTCGTCAAAATAGCATGGTATAGTCAGATTTTGGATTGGTCAATAAAAAATAGCCACTGTTTATGAAGTCAATGAAAAATAGCCACTATTTGCTGCAATAGAAATCGGTCTCGTATAATATATGGGAGTTCGAGTGCATCTGTGTACGAACTCTGCTGGACCGGTATACTTTGCTGACTCATGTATAATATACGGGAGACTGGAGCACCGGTGCTCCAAACTCCAGTATATTATACTAGATATTTATACTTGCTGGAACTCCAATATATTATGCGGGAGTTCCATCATAATTATACTTGAACTCCCGCATATTATACGGGAGTTCCAGCATACTTATGCTGGAACTCCCGTATAATATGCGGGCGTATTTTCCGGATTTTAAACAGTATTTTCGCTCAGATTTATCTTTACATGAACAGTGACTAAATTTCGATTACTTTTGAAACTGTGGCTATTTTTGAATGACCAGTTGTAAATCTGGTTATTTTTAAATTTCTCCCCCTAACTTCGGGAAGACGAATCTAAATCCACGCACTGCACGGATAACTCGCTTGCCAATAACAATAACACTCGTACGGACAACTCACCAAAATACTTATCTGCATCAACCTGAGTTCATATAAGAGTTTCTATTTACAAAATATATGCATACACGTCACAAATAACATAAGTAATGTAGACGAACATAAGAAATATACATGCAAAAGACACATGTGCCTGTGAATAATGTGACTACGGCTAGAACAAGTAGAACACGATGTCACATATAGCCATTTACGATAAAAATAAATAAAAAGCCTAAAATAAAGGTTCTAGCATGATTGAGAGAGTTCACGTAGTCATACAAGAATAATAACAAGTCATAAATAGCATATGATATAAATCCAAAGCACAAAGTAGCCCAAAAACTATCTCGAGCATGAATAGTCCATGGGACTTGTATATACATTCGACATCTCGCATTTACAATGTCTCTAATACATAGCAATTAGTCCAATAAGGTCAATGTCCTATGGTAGATTCCCTCAAGCCATGTCCAGGCAAGATGTTTACCTTATACGAGTTCAATCAATCTTCTAAAACTGCAATTTCTTTATGTATCACCTCTAAATGGCTCAAATCTAATCAAACAATACTCAAATAAATCAAATATACCTATAGGATCCAAGTGTAGATTACTTACCTCTAAGATAGTAGTGAAATTCCTCTTCAAAAATCTCCTTCTCTCACTCTCCAAAACTTAATAATATAAAAAATAGGTAAATCCGAAAATTTAGTCTTAAAATGTCCATGCTAGAACTATCCTTCACGAGTGCGGCCTATGTTCCGCATTCGCTTACCACAAGTGTCACAACGAGGAATTTCTCTTTTTCGTGATCACAGACAGACACTCGCGATCGCGAAGCTTCACATTGCTCCTCTACGTGAACGTGATCAAGCCCGGCGCGAACACGATGTCCTGTTGTCTCCACCCTTCGTGAACGCGATGTCTAGCTACCTCCACCCTTCGCGAACGTGACACCCCTTTTGTGCGCGAAGCACAACAACCCCCAGCCTAAATCCTTTAGTGCTGGAACACTACCTTTGAACACGATGAACACCAGATACAAGAAAAATTGCCACTACCAAACATGCTTCGGTTAGTCTGAAATTCATTCGAGCCCCTCAGAACCCCGTCCAAATATTGCAGTCCATACATACTAACCGGACCTATCTAAGGTCTCAAAATACATACGAAATCATAATATAAGAATCAAATGTCAAACCACATGTTGAACTCTCCTAGGTTTATAAACTTCTAAACTTCCAACCAAACTTCTGAGTCATGCCTACACACTTCGGATCTCAACCAAACTTAGCACACAAGTTTAATTCAACAATACAAATACATCCTAAGTCCCGAAACATCAATTGAAATCTGATAACCTCAAAGTCAGCTATCGGTTTAACTTATGAACTATCTAATTCTTTAAATTGTCAATTTAGTGTAAATAGAGTCAAATTTTTTATGAACATACGCCCAAGTACAAAATCACTATAAAAACCTATTGCAACAATCAAAATCCTATTACAAAGTCAAACCTTGGTCAACTCTTGCAACTTAAGGCTTCCAAAATAAAAGTAAGTTATCTAATTCACTCCGAAACCTTTCCGAAATCAAACCAACCAATCACACAAGTCATAAAATATCAAATAGATGTACGAAAAATATCAAATAGGTGATTAATGTTCTAATACTCAAAACAACCGGTCAGATTGTTACATACAAATTTTGGTAGGATAAGGAAAGTTTAATATTAGTGATTTACTCAATTACTTTGTAAAAATTTGGCACTCTAATTATCATTTAAGTAACTATTCCAAGTTGGAGTAACAAGAAAATGAAAGGAATGAAAGTCAAAACATTGTAATCCCTTTATCTAGGTTACATCCTTAACATTACAAAATGGGACTCTTCGAGTAAAATCAGGGCGGAGGCATCTTACATGAAGCGGTCAATTTTTTTTAAAAAAAATAAATGTTCATATATAAATAATACTCCCTCCCTTTTAATTTATGTGAACCTATTTGTTTTTTGGTCCGTGCCAAAAAGAATGATTTCTTTCCTTATTTGGAAACAATTTACCTTTATGCAATGATTTATAGCCACACAAAATATTTGTGCATCATTTTACACCACAAGTTTAAAAGTATTCTCTCTTTTCTTAAACTCCGTGCCCAGTCGAATGGGTTCACATAAATTGAAACGGAGGGAGTATTAAAAAACTAAATATTGATAAAAGAAATATAATTGACACCACTTGATAGTAACGGCTGCTCTGTTGGCTAAGCGCCTTATTTGTTTAGAAGAGGTTGAGGGTTTGAACCTCAGTAACTGAACTTCTTCTTTTACTAAAATATAAGTTTCACTTTTAAAATACTCAAGAATAGATTTGAACGAGGTCTGAACTCACGACACCTTATCCATCAAGGGCAAATCCAACCAGTGGATCTAGAATCGAGTTTCGTAAATGAATCGACAATAAATAATTTCATCTAGAACAACATATTTAAGCAATATGTAGTCTATTCCGCTTAAGAAAATTCCTATGTATGCTCCTGAGTAAAGTAGAGGGTGGTTATGATAATATGGAAGGCTCATGACATGATTAGTAGAAGTAGAATTACGAGTAATATTGAATCCATATTTACATATGTTGATTAGTTCTTTATAGATGGTACGTATAGGCCCTTGGGTTATCCATCAGGTCATCGAAAAGAGACTTGCAATCAACGAAATAAGTGACGATGAGGATTTCTGTTTTTTAATATGTGAAGGATTACCTTTAGAACTAGGATGTAGGTGTTTGTACCGAACTAGTATCCTGGAGAAGTTTTAGAATTGGAGGGCGATTAGCCAAACAAAGTATTTGATTCATAGAGTTTTAAATTGCTATACCTGGGAGTTGCTTGGGATAGTTCTGATTACAGTAGGTGCAAATAGATTGAGCATACACATATTTGATGTTCCTACATTTATATACTTCAAGACAATTAGATAGCATACTTCTAACTGAAGTACCATGCATATTTAGGATTTCGAAAGGTCCACAAATATCAAGCTTATCTCCCTAGTAAGCATGTTATTTTTAAGATTAAAAGAAATGAGAAGAAACAAAATATTGTCAAGATAAAAAATATAATTAAAAGGAGATACACAGAATCACAGACAACCAATGAGGCGACATGAGTTGGGTTCTGGAAGATTCATTATGGGAAAGGTAAAAAGAGATACTTGTCGTCATATTTATCCACATACCAACCCCATAACTCTATATTTTATTGATTATTATTATTATTATTATTATTATTATTATTATTATTATTATTATTATTATTATTATTATTTGTTAGTATTTAGTGAAGTGGAAACGTGTATCCTAGTCAAATTTGTTACCCCCCCCCAAAAAAAGTTAAATTTATTGCAAATCCAAATCCTCACAAATTACTCTGTGCTCCTTGTATTTCTTAAATTGTAATTCAACCTTTTAATTTGGAAACTTAGGTTTTAAGTAAATCAGCTATCCAAATATTAGGAGTCTAGAATAAAAATTTAAGAGGAGTTCATTTTAAGCCGTCAATAGTTAGGGAATTGTTTAATTGCAAAGGATAAAGTAAATGTTAGGTATACTTAGACGGTATTTGGATGGGGTTTTAAGCTGGTCAAATCAACTTTTAAGTTATTTTTAGCTGGTTTGAGTGTTTGGCAAAATTTAAAAGTGCTTAAAAGCACTTGGCGTTTAAGCCAAAAGAACTAAAACAAGCCAAAAGCAATAAGCTGGACAATCCCAACTTATTGCTTTTTTGCTTAAAAGCTAGTTGAGTTTGACCAAGTTATTTACCCTTTTATCCTTAATATTTTTTATTATTCCAAAAATGCCCTTCACATCAAAAGCTCAAAATTTGTTCCTTCCTCTCCCGTTCTTCTTTCCCTGTATCTTTCCTCCATCGACCAACATTGAGATTTCAGATGAACTGTAAAAATGAGGAAAAAATAAAGTAATACGTGTGTAATTTCACTATTTATGGCAACTGCTCAGAAATTTAGTAAAACTATCCACTTAACCATGAAATGAATGTTCAGGGAATTGGTAAAAATTTTCTATTTAATCTCAGGAAGGAAAGTGGACAATTTTGATCATCATTATTCTGTCAATTAGGATTTTGCTCAACTGTAAAAAGCTTAATACCAAATTTTAACTTTTGCTACTATTCTCGAACTATGTTATTTATGTGTTTGTCTTTCATTTAAAATTTTATTAATTGTTTGATAAAATAATTTAAACGGAAATAATTTTTAAATTTGTCTAAATAAATTAATTCAACGTGGCTTTAAACATGAATTAATTGAGATTAGAATTTAAAATAAAAGAGCTTATAGTAATTAACTTATTTTTAGTGTTAGACAATTTTAAGGATATTTTATTCCTTATAACATAAAATGTGTTTACAAGCACTTTTTGGGCAAAGACATCATCAACTTATTTTAAGCTCCAGCACTTCTATCCAAATACGTAACTACTTATTTCTAAAACAAGATTCGGCACCTAAAAAGTGCTTTTAAGTACCAAGTTCTTAAAAGCTACTTAAATTCAGCCAATCCAAATGGGCTCTTAATTTATTAGTTACTTTTTGTTGAGATCCAGCCATGAAAGTTTCTAGATTGAAGGAGAAGAAGCAGAGTAGTTCTTCTGTTATTCCCACTAACTGTTATGAGTTGTACAACTGTATTTATAGACACTAACATCAACTAACTAATAATTAACTGTAATTATCACTAACTAATCCACATCATAATTCCTCTTAACACTCCCCCTCAAGCTGTGTACTTAGAAAAGATTGAACACTCCTAGCTTGGGCAATAAGAAATCATGTTGTGATTTACCAAGTCCTTTTGTAAGAATATCAGCTAGCTACAAACTTGATGGAACATGAACTGTTTAAATAAGACCCTCCCGCACCTTTTCTATGATGAAATGACAATCAATCTCTATGTTCTTAGTGCGCTCATAATATATGGGATTTGCTGCAATTTGAATTGCTGTCGTACTGTGGCAGAACAGCTTCACTGGCACTTCAACATTAAAATTCAACTCCTTGAACAATCCTAATAACCAAACAATCTCTTCCACTACATTTGCCATGCTTCTATATTCTGACTCTGAAGAGCTCCTTGAAATAGTATTCTGCTTCTTTGATTTCAAAGAGATCAAAGAATCTCCCAGCTTGACCACAAATCCACTGACTGACTTCCTTGTCATTAGACAAGTTGCCCAATCTGCATCACAATGCACTGTGAGTTGCAATGAGAATCAGCTGATAACAGTATTCCCAACCCTGGTGCATTCTTCAGATACCTTACCACCCTTAGAGCTCCTTCCATATGAGATTTCTTTCACTTGTGCATAAACTGACTCAGATTCTGCTCAACATAAGCTATGTCTGGTCTGGTCATTGTGAGATACATCAACTTTCCTACCAGCTGCTAGCAACTGGTAGGATTAGGCAATGACTCATCCTGATATGCATTACAGGTTCCTCCTTCATCAAACTCTACACTGGCAAGCCTTTGATTCACCTCCAATGGTGTACCTGTTGGCTTAGAACCAGCAAGACCAAGATCACTCATCAAGTCAAGAGCAAATTTCTTTTAACAGCCTAGAATTCCCTACTTACTTTTAGCAATTTCAGGACTAAGGAAGTACTTCATCTCCCCAGGTCCTTGATCTTGAAATGTTGTTGTAGCATGTATTTAGTAGCCTCTATCATGGTGGGATTGGATCCAGTAATCAGAAGATCATCCACATAATCTAGCACTAGGGCCTGATCTTGACCACAATGCTTAGTAAAGAGGGAATAATCATGTAGGATTTGAGCAAATCCAAATGCAGTTAATACTTCACATAGTTTGAGATTCCATTGCCTAGGGACCTGCTTGAGGCCATATAGTGACTTTTGAAGCTTGCAAACTTGAGAGGACTCCCCCTGCTAACAGGGCCACATGGTGGAATCATATATACATCTTCCACCAAATCTCCTTGCAGAAAGGCATTGAATATATCCATCTGATGGAGCGTCCATCCATGTATGGCAGCTAGAGATAAAACTTCTCGTACAGTCACCATCTTGACCACAGGAGAGAAAGTTTCCTGATAATCTAAGCCTTCTTGTTGTGTGTACCCCTTGGCCACTAGACTTGCTTTATATCTTTCCATATCTCCTTGTGCATTATACTTGACTTTAAAGACCCATTTACAACCTATTTCCCTTTTTCCTGCTGGTAGATCTACCATACATAAGTTTTGTTGTCATTGAGAGCCTTCAATTCCTGGTCCATAGCCTCAATCCATTTAGGATCATACATGGCCTCAGCATAAGAGGTTGGCTCTTAACAGCTAAAAAATTACACACTGACTTAAAATATGAATCTAACAAAGAAGCATAGGACATATAGGAGGAAATAGGATACATGGAGGCTGAGCTTACAGTAGAAGGTTCAGAAGACTTTCCTGGAGGCATTTGATGAACAAAACCATGAAGCCAACCTGGTGTCTTCGAAGGCCTGGATGATCTCCTGACTACAACAAGTAGTTCATTATTGTTTGTAGTGCTTGTTGTAGCTGGTGATTCTGTAGAATCTGTTGGCTCACGATGTTTTGTAGGTGAGCAATCAACTGATTCAACCATGTTAGGAGGATTAGAACTATGAGCAACCTGTGCATTATCAGTGATAGGAATGGGTACAAAAGATTGTTCTGTATCTGATGTTTGCATTGGAGTAACTGGTTCAAATGTTTCCCTTGTAGCAGAGGAACAACAACAATAACCCAGTGTGGTCGCACAAGTGGGATCTGGGGAGGTTCAGATGTATGCAGTCTTACCCCTATTCTGGAAGGTCAGAGAGACTATTTCCGATAGACCCTCAGCTAAAGAAGGTGAGAGAAGACATGGTAGCAAGTAATAGCAAAATAATAATTAGCAAACTAAATCGGAGATAGCAATAGATAATATGAAAGGGGTACTGATAACAAGTAATAGCAAGATAACATATTTAGAAACTAATTCCAAGATAACATATGAGAATATAAACGAAGTACTGCTAGCAAACTGTGGAATTACCAATGGCAAGTAACAACGAAACAAGACATGCAAAAATAGCAAACTAAGGAAAAAGGGTACCGTACTAGCGCTAATACTATCGAGCTAGAGAAGACAAAGGGAGATGCACAACTACCTACTGACCTTCTACCCTAATCTCCAACCTCCACACCCTTCTATCTATAATCGTATCCTCAGTTAGCTCAAGTAGCGCCAAGATATGCCTGATCACCTCTCCCTAAGACTTTTTTGGCCTACCTCTACCCCTCCTCTCGCGTCCTAAGGTCAACCTCTCACATATCTTGACAGGGGAATCTGCTCTTCCTCTTAACATACTCGAACCATCTCAATCTTGCCTCACGCATCTTTACCTCCACAAGGGCCACTCCCACCTTGTCTCGAAGAACTTAATTCCGAATTCTACCCAACCTTTTATGCCCACACATGCATCTCAACATCCTCATTTTTGCTACTTTCATCTGGTGGACATGAGAGTTTTTGACTGGCCAACACTCTGCCCCATACAACATAGTCAGTTTAACCACTACCTTGTAAAACTTACCCTTAAGTCTCAATAGCACATTCTTATCACACAAGACACCGGAAGCGAGCCTCCACTCCCCTTGTAGTAGGGGAGCTAAAAGGAAACACATTCTCTCAAAATACTATATCCCTACTAACAAACATGTTATGATTAGTTAGACTATAGAGTTTGTAACTCTTTTGAGTAGAAGAATACCCCAAGTGGACAGTCTTTTCTGCTCTGACATCAAATTTATTTGTACTAGCACCTATTCTAGTAGCATAACATAAGCATCCAAGAACTCTTAGGTGTTGAAGGTTAGGTTTCTTGCCATAGAACACTTCAAATGGAGATTTTCCAAACAATGCAGTGGATGGAATTCTGTTAACAAGGTATACAACACTCTGCACACACAACCCCCAAAATCATAAGGGAATGCTACCTTGAAATCTAACTGACTTGGCAACTTCTAATATTTGCCTATGTTTTTTTTTCTACCACTCTATTCTGCTGGGTAGTACGTACATAAGAACTTTGATGAACAATCCCTGTTGAATTAAAAATATCATGACAATGAGTATTAAAGAATTATGTACCATTGTCACTCCTGAAGACCTTTACAGTTCTACCAAACTGAGTTTTTATTAAGATCAGAATATCCTTCATTACAATGGAAACATCACTTTTGAGCTTTAATAGAAAAAAAACAAACCAATCTACTATGATCATTTGCTAGAGTTAGAAAATATCTATTTCCATCATATGTAGGGCTTCTACAAGGTCCCCATACATCAACATGTACTAAATCAAAAAAACATGTTGCTCTACTAGTACTTTGTGGAAATGCTAGCCTAGTTTGTTTGGCAAGAGGGAAAATAGAGCATGAACTGCTGCCAGATTTATTATACTACTTCACTAGATCCATCTACTTTAATATTTTGTGAGGTACATGTCTTAATCTACTGTTCCATGTCTCTCCATCACTTATTAAATGTAATACAACTGAATGAGCCATCTTGTTACTACGTTTGTGATCCCAGTAATAAAGTTCATTAAGTAGTTTATCAGTCCTTCACCTTTCCAGTATGAAGGTCCTATATGATACAAAAATCAGGAAAAAATGCCATACAACAATTCACATCTTAGAGACTGAAAGAAGTTTGTATTTAAAACCAGGGACACAAAGGACTTCTGAGATTTCTCCTTGGTTCAGTGTACATTTACCAACATGAGCTATTGGGAGCTGATATCCATTTGGCAAGTGTAATGTTTGAGTGATTTTCAGGTGTATGCTTTTCAGACATCATCTTAGGGTTAGAAACCATGCGATTATTGGCTCCTGTATCAACTATCCATTCGGGATTAACACAAGTAGCCATAAAAGATCTAATGATAGTTTCCATGTTAGCTGTTGGAGTTGAAGGATTATTGTCTTTGGTCAGTATTCTGAGCAACTGGTTGTATTGTTCAGGTGTAAAAGACATAGGTCCTGCTCCCCCTACCCTTGCATCTGGTCCATCATGGTTACCTCCAAAGTTATTGTTGAGTGCTCTTGTAATCACACTATAAGCATCAATGGCCTTGAGGATGAGTAGGAATAGGGTGCTGCAGAACCAGGTATGATATCACATCCTCCAAAGTGATTTGTCTCCTTAAATCTACCATAGTTTGTATTATTGGATCCACCATAACTCACAGTATTAGCCCCTTGCTTTCTTCTACCCTTGAAGTCAGGTGGATAGACAATGAGCTGGTAACAATTTTCCTTGTTGTGGCCCTTCATCTTACAAATGCTCAGACTGAACTGTATTGTAGTTCTTGTCATCGTAACCTCTTTTTGGCTTCTGCTATGAATTTTTAGCAGTCTATAAGGCAGTGATATCATTTCCCTTTCCAAAACTGATGAGACTTTGAGGAGAACTTGATCTCCGAGACTCATCCTCTATGATAAAAGCATAGGCCTGGTTCAGAGTAGGCTCAGTGGTCTTCATCAATATCTGAGTTATAGCTTGAGCATAGGAATCATTTAATCCTCCTAGAAATTGGAGCAATCTCTGTTGGTGAAGATGTTCAGCATAGTCTTTAGATTTTTCACACCCACAACTAGGAGTTGGAGCCACAGCTCAAATTCATCCTAAAGTTCCTTGAATTTTGTGAAGTAGACTGAAATAGAATCAGTTCCCCGCGAGATCGTTGCAATTGCAAGATGCAACTTATAGATTCTCATACGATTGACCTTATCAAATCTCTCTAGTAAATCCTTCCAAACCAGATGTGCATGGGAAACATAATGTACTCCACTCAACGGATGTGGAGATACTGTATTAATGATCCAAGAGAGAACAATTACATTGCATGTCTCCCAATCCTCGTGCAATGCAACAGGAAATGACTCCTTAACACATGCACCAGTAACAAACCCTAGCTTTCGCTTGGCTTGAAGCGCAATTCTCATCGATATTCTCCATAGCCCGTAATTCTCGGATCCTTTAAGCTGAACCGGAATTAAAATGGATCTTGGAGTGTCCAGTGGATGTACAAACAAAGGATGAGTATGATCTATCTTAATATCTGGCATTGTTGTCGATCAAGAATCCCCTATTGTTCGAGCTAACTGAACGAGGATCAGAAATTGATCTAACAACTACAGAGAAGGAAAAACAATTGACTTACAGTCACGAGAATGTGATGTGCGCGATAAATTTGCTACCATAGCTCTGATACCATGTTGAGATCCGGCCATGGAAGTTTCTAGTTTGAAGGAGAAGAAGAGAATGGAGAAGAAGCAGAGCAGTTCTGTTATTCCCACTAACTGTTATGAGCTGTACAACTGTATTTATAGACACTAACTTCAACTAACTAACAACTAGCTACATAATGAATTATAATTATCACTAGCTAATCTACATCATCATTCCTCTTAATACTTTTACATATCGGTACTCTCTAATTTTAACTTTAAAAGTGAAAATGGGTGGACTCGATGTGCATGAATAATGAAAGGTATGGAGGTAAAATATCGTTAATCTCTTTTTAGTTGAAAATAGAAAGAAAAAATAAAGAGCAGAAATGAAACTAAAACTAATATCCAACAAAAAAGATATAAACTAAAAAAAGTAATCGCAACATCATGTTTGTATATTGGTCGATATGATAGAAAAATCGTGAAGCCAAATAATTTTTAACGACCCAACAACTTATTTACTACCAAAACATTTATCTGGAAAGTAAAAACCCTTTTTAAGAAGCTATACAGGAACATATTTATCGAATTGTGCGGACACGACTTGAAATATACATCCTCCAATGCTCCTATAAGAAATAAACCTCAAAACGCTATCAAACGTCAATGATAACATGCTCACGTGAAATAGCGAAGCAATTGTCACCATAACTAATAGCAGATATTGCTAAAGTTAAAGTGAACTGGATTTTTTCCATGCCTTCCGCATGAGCCTAGCAAATGTAAGAATCTTTAAACATGTACACCCTACAGTTCTGGAGACATATTAGTAATTTATTGCATGTCTCGAATTCTAGTAGTATATACGCGTGGATTAGCGGTAACGACCAAAGCGATTGGCTCTTTACATATCAACCATATGTAGGTAAGGAAACCTTCACCGTCTTTAGCTTTTCTAATTGAATTAGGAATAGGGCACCTAGTCCCACTTCGATATTGATAATCCCCCATCCACCATCAGTACTAATGTCACGATCCAAATCGATGGGCCGAGACGAGTATCTATTGCCATACTTAGTTCGTGCGTACCACTCTATAACTGTGAACTCTGGAGGGATAACCCTTAACTTATGCCGATGATGTCATACTTTGAATCATCTTAAAATATCATCTCTCTCATCTGAGGGGTAAACATACCCAAAGCGTGCGTTCACGCACACACGCGCACATATATATATATACATATATATAAATAACTGTGCATGCTGATGAGGCCGCCATGAACGTCTACTGATAGACCAAAATATACATGACTCGTCTACAAGCCTCTAGAGATAACTGAATTGTATCATGATCGGGACAGACCTTGACCTACCCATCAAACCTGTATAAATAAAATAGTCTCCAAGGTATATACCTGGTAATTCCGTGAAAGTGGAGCGTACCAACCATGCTGATGTTTGACTCTGTCTACTGGAAAGGTCAATCCAGCTATCTATCAGAACCTGCAGGCATGAAATGCAGCGTCCCGAGCAAAAGAGACATCAGTACGAAATAATGTACTGAGTATGTAAGGCAACAAAATAACTGAAAGCTGAAACTGAGAGTCAAAGATAATGTGAAGATATACTTACCTGCTGATACCGACTCAACTCTCTCAATATAGTAAGTAAAATAGTTGTCCGGCCATATAACACTCAGTATTTATATAACTGCTTTGCTGTAGTACGCTCACTTATAGGTGGTCGGTCACAGTAGACTCAGTATATAACTAACCATCTGATCAGAGGTTATCCAATAGGGGCCTACCTATTGATTAAAGCTCGATGGTAATGAAAAACTGTAATACTATATATATAGGCTCTCTGCTCTCTTGACTAGAAGAAGATAATACTCAATTGAATATGATAAGGGAGAATACTGTAACTTATGAGACTAGAAAAATGTTCATAAATTCAAGTATATGAATTTCTCTTTATGCCTCGTTATCAAAATTGGGTAATTATGGGATCATGTAAAAATGAAGTAAGGGCTTAGGCTTAACATACCTTTATGATGTATTCCTTATTACTCAACCAAGCTCAACACAACTTCTTGCATATACAACAAGTGAAATGATATTGCCGTTAACATATAATGTGGTACCACCATATTTGGCTAGTCGCATGACTTAAGGAAAATCAGGCACCAACTCCTCTATTTTTAATATATTCCAAAGACCACTACGGGTCATCAACAACCCAACAACAACAATTATAACCAACACTAGCAACAAGAACAATATAATCCAATATGAGCTTCTCCAATTATCTTAATAATCATATTGAGCGGCAGGCTCGTTTTTTACTCAGAACAAGACATAAATTGAATCCAACTATTATTCCATAAATTAGTTTACAACCTTTAGAGCATCATACTTATATGTACTATATTATTTCTTGTTTAAAACCTCCACACAATGACTTCCAAAATAGCCCTATAAGTCTAGCACCTTAAATTTTATCGCCAATCACTTATTTTTCATCTTTTCTTCTTCAATCAATTTAATTAACACCTAGGCAAGCTTAACAACATCAGCCAAAACATTATCAAATTTTTTCTCTAAATTTTCAGTCATCACAAACTATATTTATAATCACAAAATAGTCCAACCAAAATGGCAATCGTATCTCATGTTCCTTCAAATGTATCTTATCGGTTTTCACTCGAACAACACAACCAACACAAGATTAACCTTAGAAAAAATCAAAAAGATGTTATATATATCTTGGACAGCAGCTACAACTCGAAACCCTATCTCAACTTAGCTCATAATATTCCTCAATCACACTACAGTATCATAGAAGTATTCTCTTGTAGTATTTAACACATTTGATGAGGATTTGTGTTGATTTTTCTTGAGTTTAGTTCTTGGAACCTTGGACAAGTTATTGGAGAATTTGAGAGTATTTTTCAGTAATTGATCTCTGGATATTGAAGAAATATAATGGATAAAGATAACTTATAAGCCCACCGCCTCAATTCTCCAAGTAGGTGGGTAAGCTGCCTGCTTGGCAGCTTGAGCAGTTCTACTTCGGACACTTGTATCTCTTTACTCCGATATCGTATTGACAAACGGTTTGCATCGGTGGAAACTAGACACACAATAATTTAAAATAAATATTTCCATGTAACCCTCAATATATTGGGAGAAAACGACATCACAACTTGGCTTATAAAGTTGGTAGTTTCCGAAGTGCGGCAGCGTGACTTGGTGTCCCTAGTTTAAAAATCCATATTTCTCTACCATGATATCGTATGAATAAATGGTTTGGACATTTGAAAAATAGGTTCTAAGACCTTTATTTTGGTATTATATATGTCCCAAAATGATACCATAAAGCTTACTAACTTAATTTCTCAACACGGCTCGTTATGAGGCAAATCTTAACTCGATTTTTCTGTAAGTTAAATCCAAATTTTTCCAAACTTTATATTTTATGTCCAAACATCATATATAGTCATATTATGACTTTAAAATTATTAAATAATAATTAACAAGTCTCATATTCATTGTATGTCACCTTAGGACGCAGAAGGTGTAACACCAAACTTGTCGACTTTCGACAAAACTTATCATCTTCAATTCGCTTAGGTTCTAAGCCTTCAAACTATCTTGGTACTTGTTATTCATGATCTTAAATATTAAATTCCACGGTAACATAATTAACTTACTTTATAAATTTTTCAAAGATAATTTTATTTCTGAGCTTACATCAATTGACTTAAGATGTACTCTTAAGTACGAAAATATGGGGTGTAAAAACTAATTATTCAATACCCATCTTCGGAAGCTGTATAAATATTTGCATATATTTCATTCAATAGGCATTAGCAACATCTATGATCTACGTTTAGCTTACATTTGACGATTCAGAAGCATTGACACGAAGGTAATTTCTCCTTTTTTTCTTGTACTTTCTTTATTCTATTGTCTTTTTTCTTCTTCTTTATAGACAATATAAACATTTTCGTCAAACTACCCAGTATTTTAAAAGTTCGCGATGAAAACTTTTAAAATTTGTAGCGAAGACCCTTAAAAGTTTTTTCAAAGATCCTTAAAAGCTTGTGATCAAATTTTTTAAAATTTCACAATGAAGACCCTTGAAAGTTTGAGGTGAAGACCTTTAAAAGCATGCAATGAAGACTTTTTAAAATTTGAGGCGAAGATCCTTAAAAACTGGTGGTAGGAATCTGTAAAAGTAGCCAATGAGGACCCTTAAAAGTTTGCCACGAACACCTTTAAAAGTTCTAGTTGAGCACCTTTGAGAAGTTCGAGACATACGCCTTTTAAAACTTCGGAACAAAAATCTTAAAAATTCGAATGCCTTTAAAAGTTCGAGTCGAACACCTTTAAAAGTTTGCAACGAAAACCTTTTCTTAAAAAAAAAAGCCTGACATGAACATACTTGTTTTTTATTACTGAGGCGAACTTTTTTCTTATCCATGCTCTCTTCCAAGATCACCAGTGTTACTCTGCCCTTTTGACTTAGGGCAGCTGGAACATGGTTACTTCAGCATCCTCCTCTTCCATGTCCAAGTATCTTGTAATTTTAGAGCAAACGAATAGTAAAACGGAGACCAGATTGCTAGTCATACACCACTAACCGACTTATATGTAGCTTCATGGACACCCTTGTAAAATCCATTTCGTTTAATAGGTTGAAATTTTAAAAATACCAAACGTAAATTCAAGACATGGACTTTTTGTTCCAAAAATCACAAAGTAAGAATGTGGCAAGTTCTCTCCAATGCTTAGGACGGCGAATCCTCAAAAGAGAAGTATACCAGAGTGATTCCTTAACTTTTGGTGGATACTTTCATTATGTTCCCGGCTATTGGGAGTGGACCGAAGATATTCTTTGTATGAGCCATCGGATATTGAGGGCCACCAATATCGATATTGTCTATGCTTCCTTATTGACTTATGATCATTCTACAAGTATCATGCAAGCTTTTTGTAAGGCTTGATGTCCTCTTACAAACGCGTTGCTAACTATGTTGGGGAGTTATCCATATCCCTTTAGGACTTATGCACTATTGGGGGTCTACCTTTAATGGGTTCTCCTTATGAGAAAGTTATTCCAAATACTCGAGAACTTACATGTTCTTATGACAAGAATAAAATGTTCCTTCCATAAGCTTGTCAACAAGTATTTGATGCATATCACCAACACCGAGAGGGGAACATTTAAATGTTATGACATCCCTGTGAGAAGATGGATAGAGTTTTGTGCAAAAATATTGTAAAGTATGAATAACCTCCAACGAGAAAAGAAAAGAAGTCAGCGCATCCCAAATCAACACAACCCTACCGGAGCCATAGATAAAATGGTCAATTAGTCGGAAGTTGAAGATGCATTATTTGTTAAACTTGGCGTTAGAAACGATAAGAAAGATGAAGTATACTTGGCTACTTTTCTATCATGTTGGTTATGTGTCTTTGTGCTTCCTACAAAAGAAGGCGACTTCATTCGTCCTGAGACTTTCAAGATTGCAGGCCTTCTAGCATGTGGTCAAAGAATTAACCTCACCGTTCCAGTCTTAGCTAGAATCTAGAAGGGCTTAAATACAATTTCAAATGGCTCACCACTCGATCCTTCTAGAGTTTACTTCCCAATTTATTATGTGTATGGTTAGTTGGCATGTTACTTCAAGACTCATTTTTCTCTAACAAAAAGGCAGCTACTCCTCTGATGGTCATATATTCAGGTGATGAAACAACGAGATACTTTGGGAATGAACACACGAGAAAATGTATTCATGGAGGAAAAAAGTGCCGTATGGACTTCCACAATGCCAAGTAATTCTCAATCGTATTGTTGTCGTGATGATGGAAATGAGGAACAATCTGAGTCAAATTATTTTATGAATGTTTTCTCGAATTACCTTCCTTTGAGAAATGGATCAACCTTCATCGCGGAGACTTATAGCCTTCATGCATCAGTCATCAATTAAATTTTTATCAAGACATCCGCAGTTGCTTGGATCAAGATTTTCTTGGTGCCTCTTTTCCCCCCTATTTTCTCCAAGATTAAGAAGTATGTCTCATCCGATTATAAGTTTTGGTGGGAAAGAGTGCATGGAAACTTCCTTGAAAACCACTTGCGCTCTTTGGTGAATACCGCTGGACCAGTTACTGCTACACCTTTAGAGATCAAGCCTCAAGAGCATAACAAGGAGGAAAAACCTCCTACTTTAAAATCCAAAGTGGTTGTACCATGCGACATCAAGAGACCTCCATATAAAGAAGTTCTAAAAAAGGGACCTATTCAGGCTCATCAAGTAAATGAGGGTTACTTTCCATTAGTCAACGTTATTCCTACATCCATAAAACACCCATCACAAAATGAGAATAATAGTAGTCATGGAGATTAACACTTCAAGCGAGTGAAGCTATATTCAAACAAATAAGGAAACACTAATTTTTGTGTAGTCGAGATTACTGACAGCATTGGCAGTGCTTCGAGGACTTTAACGGCTAATAAAGAGGTAATGCTTAACTTTAATATTATCTTATAATATACAAGCAACTTCATGTGAGCACGTAATTTTTGTCCTAAGCTAATTATTCCCAAAAATTCGAATAAAATAATTTTTTTGAATTTTTGTGTTATTTTTCTGGTAATTGTTGCATTTTATCTGTGCATGTTAGTTCATATGAAAATACAAAAAAATACATTGGCATTTGTTTGAGATCAAATTTCACATTTAGGATTAAGTAGTAGTTTAAATTGCTTGGAAATAAAGAAAAATAACAAAAATAACCCATTTTTTGTATTTTTAGTTGTTAATCGTTAAATAGGTCTTAAACAATTTTAGAAAATTAACTAGCTTAGTTTGGTAAATAAATTAGGTTTCATTTATAATTTTTGCATTTTTATAAAATACACAAAAAATACAAAAGTAATAAAAAGAGATAAATAATTAAAGAAACAAAAGAAGAGAGCAATTAAAATTGGGCCATTCAAATTGGAAAACCAGTTTGGCCCAAATTAGTCCCCAACCCAGTCCAAAAAAACACTCGAATCTGGCTTGCCCCCTTCAGTAAAATGAAACGTAGCAGTTTGGCGTCGTTTAATCTGGACCGCTCATCTTTCCTACTGATCCCTCCTTTAGCAATGGCATCGAGTAATCTCAACCGTAAATCACCCTCATCCAACGGCTCACATTGGTGCCAATGTTTAATAAAAGTGTCCTGAAAACCCCATTAACCCTAGACCAGACCCCTCTCCTCCTCGTACCAACCCCCCTCCATGTAACGCCGTCGTATCCCCACCGTGTCTCCGTCACCCGCCGCCGTCCTCCACCGGCCAAAAATCGCCTCCGCCGGCGGCGATGCTCCAAATGAGCCCAAAATTTCACCACAAACTCTCCTTCCTATCCTCTTTCCAACCCCCACAACCATTTCCCTCGGATCACAACCCAATTGCTCGAATCTTCAATCAAAATTTTGGCCAAAAACACAAACTTGTCCAAAACTCCCCAAATTCATACCATACACTCCCCTGACCATCCTCAACCCTGATCCCAAACCAAAATCCCTCGAATCTGATTAACGATGGTCAAATTTCGGATCTAGGGTTCATACTGTTCTGGGTTGTTTTGAGAATGTTTAAGTCAATTGAATTCTAGTTAATATTATAGGTCTATTTCTGACGAAATAGATGTATAATATTAACCGGAAGTCAATTTCGGATGATTTTCTTATGGAGTTCAATTTCAGTAAGTCTTCTTCTCTTTTCTTTTTAGTTTCGTTTTAGTTTGATTCATGCTTTAACTGTCTAATTAAATGTAGTTTTAGTTTCCTAATCATTTTAATTGGTAGCCTAATTCCAATAGAATTCTGTCTTTATTGATTAGCTAATTCTGAGTTAAAATCTGTTCTTCTTAGTTTAAATGTTCATTTTTTAGTTAATTGTTAAGTATTAGATTAGTATTGATTAGTTTAACTTGATTAGTTTGGTCGAATGCCCTTCTTGAATCTGATTCTTTTTAGATTTGTTTTTTTTTTTGTTTAATCCTGTTTCCAGCTTGCGTTGAAACTGTTCGAGTCTCGTTTAATTGGATTATTGTTTTGTTAGTTTAAGTTTTAGTTTAATGGTTCTTCAGTATTCATTACGGTTTAATTAGGCTTAAGGTTTGGATATAGCTGAGTAGTGTAGTTGAATTAACTTCAGTTAGATTTTAACCAAGGTAAAAAGGAGTCTGATTGGTCAATAATTTTAGGGGGTTTTCAGGGGTAGTTTAGGCATGGAAAGGGGTAGTTTTGTTAAGAATAGTAATTTCAAAATATAAAAAGGGTAGCATAGGTATTGTATGGGTAGAAGAACACCCTAGGGCCTTCTAGAATAGGACTTTAGTGTAGATTTCAGCCAACTTAGGGCAGTAACTTGAGAAAAAAGTCAGAAATTGAAGGTTTAATAGGTAAAATCTGAAATTAAAAGAGGAAAAATATGTGAAAGCTTCCAGAATATTCTGCCCCATTCCTTGGCTTTAAAAGGCACCCATAATGTCTTCTTTAACAAGTTTTAAACCTCTGAAAAATTCACCAAGCTCTCCAGCTCTTAAAGTCTCCCTAAAATTCCTTTCTTCAAGAAAAGAAAATATTAAATTTGAATCTCAAAATTAATAAGGTTCAGATCTGAAACAATACAGCCATAGAAACTCTCATTTCTAGCTTTAAAATCCTACAGAAAATACCAAACAAACAGGAAAACTTTCAAAAATTCCAAAAAATGTTATTCCTTAGGTTAATTTGCTTTTTCAGTAGTTGATTTCCAACATTTAGTCCAATATCGAGTTGCTGAAGTATGGTGGACATCTTTGGGTTGTTTATCGAGAGTATTGGAGTTATATCAAGTGGATTGGGTCGTTTCAAGCTCATTTGAGTCTATTTGATTAGCTAGTAGTTCAACGTGATTTTGTAGCTGATTTCTAGGCTCATTTTGGATAAAAGGGTGTTGTCTTTTTATTTTCAATTATTTTTGGGCTGCCTGTTGCTCATTCATTGCTGGTTTTCTATTGCTGCTAGCTTGTCTTCAGCTGCTGACCTTTTTTTCTTTTCTTATATTTTCGAATACCAGGTACACTCCCTCAAACAGCTTTCATGTAGCTCCGATTGAAGTTGAAACGGAAAACTGCCAAATCTAGGCTGATTTGAATTTTTTTTTCTGTTTACAGTTCAATTCAGTAGAAGTTAGTAAATAAATGTGTTTGGATTGTTAATTTGGACTGTGTATTATAGATTTTGAATTGATGGATTGCTGAACTTACTTTATAAGCTGTGGTACAAGGTGTGAAGTGATGTAGTTAATTCATGTTCAGTAGTTATGAAAATAGGTCCAAATAGTCTGATCATTTGTTTTATGACTTCTCTATTGTGATAAAAAGGCTTAATAGTGAATGATTCGTAGCTTAAATGAGAAACGAGAAGGTTTGGAATTGGGATTTGTTTGTTAAGAAGTATTAGGGAATTATGTTTAATAACGTAGTGGCCATAAGAAGATTTTACTATTATTCAATGCACCCATTATTTTCATCTTAATGTTACTGACAAAGGATTTGTTGGACATCTTCATTTTGATTAACCTTAACTGAATTGTTGGGTTAGACAATTAGATCTTGCCTTCTTTTTAAAATCAAATTATATCTCATATTAGGCATGATGCATCAGCAAGTCTTTGCTTGCAATTGATCAATTTGAAATGAAACTATATCCTGTTGATGTTCCTTTACGACATTGACTTGAAGGCCTTTTGAAATCATATAGCAATTCCACGCCTAAGTTCCCTTTTTTAGTGGTCCAAAAAGTTTGTTATAAATTAAAACCCTTTTAAAGCTATATTACGAATATAAGGGGATTAATTTGCAATATAAATTTATGTTTTGAGTTAGGTAGTGGGTTCAAATTAAAAGGGTCATCCCTTTTGTTTGAATTCGGACTTGAACTCGAGGCCTGAATTTATAGATGCAAATTAATTAGACCCTTCTTAGAGACAAATAATAAATAGAAAATCTTAGTTTGCTTTAGGTTGGACTTTAAATAATAAAAATGAGACGAGTCTCGCCAAATAAAAATATATAAATTGCGGGGCCCTCATTAATTACTTAATTAAAAATACTTAGCATTTGGAGCGTGCCGTTCAGCAAATTTCACGGCTCTTCGCAAAGTTAAAAGACGTTAGTCACTTTAGGCATGAATTTTAATAATCCTACCTTCCTATACATTTTATGCGACCCAAATTCAAATCCCAAAATGTCGAATAAGAATGTGTCGAGGATCCGGGTGCATTTCATGTGACGTGATCCGAAAATACCTTTTTAAACGATGTTCACTTTCGTAAAAAATAGTTAAAAGCGGTAAATAGTTATGAAATTGCAATATAGTTTGGAATATGTATAAAAATCAGATCTTAGCCAATTATAATAGTTTAAGCGATCGTGCTAGAACCACGGGATCCGAGGGTGCCTAGCACCTTCCCTCGGGTCAACAGAATTCCTTATTCATAATTTCTGGTTCGCAGACTCCAATTAGGAAGTCGACGATTTTCCTCGATTTGGGATTTAAATTAAACCGGTGACTTGGGACACCAAAAACCAATCCTATCCCAAGTGGCGGCCCTGAAACAAATAAATAATTCCATTTTGAATAATGTCACTTTAAATGGAAAAGCTCCCTTATACATTTACCCTTCAGGGTAGATGTGTAAAAAAGGAGGTGTGACAGCCTTGGTGACTCTGCTGGGGATACGAACCCAGAATTTTGATTCAGGGTTCAAGAATACGAGCTTAGTATAATTGTTATATTTGGCTTTATCTGATCTTTCTACATGTTCCATGCTATATGTGCTGAATATTTTACCACATTGATATTTGCTGAATTGTATATATAAACTGTCGCGAATCCCTTCCTCTCTCTGTGTCTTCTACATCATGGAGAAGGGTGCACTTCGTGTAGCTTCTCTTCTGTTTAGAGTTTTTCCCAATTTAGAACGAGGTTGGATAAGTTGCTAAGCCGGCGGAGCTTCTGTATCCCCGGTACGCTGCCTCCCCCCAGCTCGAGTTGTCCGCTCGGGTAAGCCAGGTCTATAAACCTAGGGTTTAAACCTAGAAGAACAAAAACTCATGCCGGATCCCTAGTAGGATGTTTGTTTTCATTATGTGCATTTGACTTAGGGGACTCAACACAGGGGTTGGGTCTGTCTAGGACAGGTGACCTGAAATGAAATGACCATCCTGATGCATCTTACGTGCTACTTGCGCATTTGTTTTGCTCGGCTTTGCATGTTGACCAGCTTGTATATAATGAGGAAAAATTGAGAATGGTAAGCAGTGTTAGGACTAAGTGAGGGTGACCATTTGCTTAAAACACAATGCCCAAATAGTACCAGATTTATGACAAAATGAAAAAAAAAGAGAAAAGAGAAAAATATTTGAAAAATAGAAAGAAAGTTGTTGTTCAAAAATAGTTTTGATTTTGGCAAAGCTACTCGAACTACGCTGGTTTGATTCTCACCGGATGCGAGATACGTAGGCAAACCTCATCGGGTTCAACCACCCTTTTTGCAAAAATAGCCAAAAAATGTCAAAATTTTAATTTTCATCGTAAATAAAGTCGGGTGATGCCATTCTTGTTAAAATAAGCCGAATGTCCCCAAAAGGGCACCGGAAGGCTGTTTTTACAAGAACAGCCACCCTGAGTCATTTTTAAATAGTCTGGGGGCACAACCTTAAAATCTTCCTCCCGGAAGTGCTGAAAGGCCTTATTCGCAAAACCAAATCCTTGTCTTTTTAAATAAAGAATTTTGCAAAAATAGCCAGTTTTCAAAATTAGTCATTAAAATTTCCCTTTTAAATAAACATGCAGGATGACTTCAAGTAACATCGAGACCTTCTCAGTCCTGAGTGAGATCCACTTGAAACTTCACCTGTGGTGTCATAATCTAGAAAAAGGAAACAGAGATACCGTGGTTAAAATTTTGGGCGGTCTAGTTGATCTACTGAACATCAAATCGAGGAAAGATATCATTGAGGCACTAATACCATTTTGGGACCCGACCCGTAACGTATTCCGATTTTTAGATTTTGAAATCACGCCTACCTTAGAGGAGATTGCGGGATATGCGGGCCTCAATGGGAACCTTCGAGGTAGATACCCACTGGCACCACGACCGGTAACCCTTCATAGGTTTTTGGATTTGTTAAACATCAGCTGGGATATTAAAGACCCACATCTGGCAGAAGGGTGTTGTACATTGCATTTCCTATATCATCGATATGGTAACCCAAAAGGTTTCGAGGAGCCCAACACCGGCTTGACACATGCCGAAAATATAGACAAATGGGAAGCTCGACGGGGATTAGCCTTTATGGTAGCCTTTCTGGGAGCATTGGTTTGTCCGAGAAAAGATGGGCACATAGACCTTGGTCTGGTAGGGATGCTAGATGTTTCCATGAAAAAACCTACTAGCACAGTGGTTCCTTTGATCGTAGCAGAAATGTACCGAGCTCTGACCAAATGTCGCGAAGGCGGGAAATTCTTTCAAGGTTGCAATCTGCTCTTACAGTTGTGGATGCAAGAACACCTCTGTCACCGCACAGGCTATATGAACTACGGTTTAACTGGGTTGAGTTGTATTGCAGAATTTGGGACCCGGGTGACAGGTATTGAGTTCCCTGAGGATACTGAGGCCTGGTCGTCATGCTTAAGATCCTTGACCGCAGATAAAGTCGAATGGGCTTATGGTTGGCTTCCTGCTACTGAAGCTATATACACATCAACAGAGGTCCCCTATATTCTTTTGATGGGTATCCGAAGCATACAGCCTTATGCTCCTTACCGGGTTTTGCGACAACTTGGAAGATTCCAGACAGTTCACAATGATGAAGACCTAAGTGAGCAAGTCATTGAGTTAGGCCCGAAGTCTGCATTTCCTGAAGGCAGAATCGGAAAGATATGGACTGAGTGCCGGTCCCTTGAGCCAAAAACTATAATACAAGACCAAGCTAGAGGCGAGGTAGATCCCAAGTATCTGACGTAGTTTGGAAAAAGATTTCAAATCCCAGAGAGACACGCTAAAAGACCGCACATGCAGCAATTTACCGATGGGGTCCAAGTTCAATGGGATTGGCAAGCAAAGGAGAAGGAGTACCGAGCTAGAATAGGACGTTTAGAGCAACAGGTTCGGGACCTCTAATTCGACAAAAGTGTACAGGCTGCAGTTGACGAGGGTGATAAAAAGAAATTAGCTCAGGAGAACGAAGCACTCAAAACCCAAATTAAACAAATGAAAATAGATGCCCGGAACCAAGAAAGAAGTCTATCTGATGAAAGGATGATCAAAGGTTTAAAGAAACAAATTTCGAACTGCCAAGAAGAACTAGAAAAATCCGAGGGAATATGGCAAGACTCCGGGCACAGTGGGCCAAAAAGACTGCAGAAAGAGCCCAATTTGGGCAACAAATGAGGAGAAACTACGAGGGGACTATCACCAAAATGAAGAGAAAAATGAAAACTATGGAAGAAAAGACAGCCTAGCGGGATAAAGAATTCCAAGCCGAGATGAACCAGTGCTATGGGTTAATTACTAAAATGGAAAGGGAAATTAAATTGCTACAAGATCTGCACTTCCAGGACTCGCAGGTGCTAGAGGCTCGTACACAACAAATAAGCCGACTCCTTCAAGAAAAGGGCCGAATCAAGGAAAGGATCAGAAACATTGCCCACTATATTGTCATGAAGTGTCAGGCCGGCGAGCGAATGGGTCGTACCACGTCCTTTGCCTCAGTGATGATATTTGTTCGCCAAGTCATGAATGATTTAGATCAGTTGCAAAGGGGTCTCGCACGCCCGCGGCAATGCCGAATGATGCTCCGCGGGCTCCAGGATTTGAAGCATTGATGTATTCTTAGTTAATCGAGTCTGTGTTTTGATTTTAAGTCTATTTTATAATTTCCTTTTCAAGAAAAGAAAACAAATTGTCTAGTAGCTTTTGTAACCACAATCGTTATCAATGAAAATTGAAAATTCCCAAAAATTGTTTTCTTACTTTTGCATTTGTTGGCAAGAACTACGCTTGGTCTGATTCATGTGGGGCCATGATACGTAGGCAATCTAAATAAGATTTGATTGTAATCCTAGTAAAAATAGAAATAAGATAAATAAAAGGAAAAAACAAAAGAGAAAGAAACGCAAAAGAAGAAAATAAGGCATTGCGAGAAAAAACCATGGCCAAAGAAAAGAAAAAGCAGAAAATAAAAATGGAGAAGCAGGAAAAGAAAATGAGAGAAAAACAAAACAAAAAAAGAAAGAAAAGAGAAAAGGAATAAGAAGAAAAGTCGGGATGACGCATGCAACCGAAGCAAACATGTAGATGTCCATTAACTGTATAGGTGCATCACACTCCAATGTGCAATTACCTATCAGTTACTTGTTTCATGCTAAGCGTTATTGCTGTCTTACTAGCTGAATATTTTAGAAACCGTGGTTGGTTTGTGGTAAACTGGCCTCACATCGATACTTCACCAGATCCAAAGGAAAAACAGAGATGTCATCTGAAATGACATTGCCTGCCGTCCCCATACCTGAAGATAGCCCAGTCTCTGGGATCCCGGCCTCTGAATCCTATACAGCTGAAGAAAATCAGATCCTGCGCTTGTGCTTGATGGAAATGTGGGATGCTTGGAACAATGGGAAGGAACCCCCAAGCACTATCCCCGGATTCCCAGAGTTGTTCCCTAGATCCGGAGGTGCTACCACGGTCCCTATCAGCCGCCCAAATATTCCTCTGGGGCAACCTACTATGACTGCTAACTTTTTCGGAACGCCCTCTGAGGATCATCACTAAGTGTTCCCATCGGGAATTGCTTCCAATATCTTTACAGCTCCACTATCCTCTGCAACCACCCAACCATCGCTACCAAAACATGCTTTTGACACTTTGATCTTCACATTTCAGATTCCAGTTTTTCAGGCCGACCCTCTTCACTATGCTCAATATACCTACTCCTGACCACCATATGAGATCACACCGGGACAGGATAAAACCCCTAAAGCCCCAGAGCAGGATGAAATGGCAAAAAGAATGAGGAGTTTAGAGCAGAGTCTGAAAAATATGCAGGGTTTAAGCGGTCAGAAGAGTATTTCTTACAATGATCTGTGCATGTTCCCTCGCGTGCACCTGCCTATGGGATTCAAAATGCCGAAGTTCGAAAAGTATGATGGACATGGAGATCCCATTGCTCAACTAAAAAAGTATTGTAATCAGTTGCGCGGGGTTGATGGAAAAGAAGAATTACTAATGGCTTACTTTGGAGAAAGCTTGGTGGGCATAGCGTCGATGGATCAGGACATATCTCGATGGCATATCTGGGATGACCTTGCTAGAGATTTTGTTCGACAATTTCAGTACAATATAGACATTGCGCTAGACAGGAACTCCTTGGCAAACCTAAAGAAAAAGCCCTCAGAGAGGTTCTGCGAATACGCAATCAAATGGCGTGAACAGGCGTCAAGAGTGAAGCCTCCAATGGATGAGGTTGAGATGGTCACTGTCTTCTTACAGGCTCAGGAGTCAGATTATTTTCAAAACATGGTGTCCGTTATGGGTAAGCCTTTTGCAGAGGCAATAAAAATCGGAGAAATGGTAGAGAATGGGCTAAAAACGGGCAGAATCTTGAGCCAGTCAGCTATAAGGGCAACCTCCCAAGCCATCCAAGGCGGGTCTGGAGGAATGGCTAAGGGCAAAAAGAAAGAAGAAACAGTGATGGCGGCACCGGGCGGAAGAAGGTACAGGGCTCCTAGACCGGTGTTCTCAGAAAGAGCCCCTCATCACTATTACTCGCACACAGATATGACTTATGCTCCTCCGCCTTATGCGGTAATGAATGCTCAACCATTCGGTCGCCAGCAACCACAAGCTAACCGAAACCCACCTCCATTCAAGAGAAACCAGCCACCTTACCAAAACCAATATAACCCCCGACCACCACAAAATAATTTCCACCCTCGGGAACCGCCTAGGCGACCAAATTTTACCCCGATTGGTGAACCATATCCCAGCTTGTTCCCGAAACTCTTTCAGATGAACCAATTACAGCCTATTCCCCAAAATAGGCCGAATCCAAAATCTCCAACCTATCAACGAGGTGTTCATTGTGCCTATCATTCAGGGGCCGAAGGGCACAGTACCGTCATCTGCTGGACATTGAAAAAAGCTATGGAAGATTTGATCGAACAAGGAAAAATAGTGTTGAGGGATGAAGAAGCCCCGAATGTTACCAATAATCCTTTGCCCGCTCACAACAACGGGCCGGTGATTGGCATGATTTGCAAAGACCAGACTTTGACCCGGCTCTGAAAGCCATAATTGCTATTGCCAATGCCGAAAGGAAACCCAAGTTAGTCCCGAAGCAGGAAAAAAAGGCAAAGAAGAATAAAGTTGTCAACATTGAGCCTGAGGAGGAAATTGAGACAAAAGCAGAGACGGTACCTCCTAAACCCGGGGTTCTTTATGTTCCGCGAGGTCGCCAAGAGAAACCACTAGTTGTGAGCATCCCGAGGAAGAATGAAATGAAGAAGGGGACACAAATGTATGTATCGAAAGGGGCCTACGTGGTGCGGGGGACAATTAAACCGCCTCGGCTGAGTGAGCCAGTGGTTATTGGACACACACCACAGAAGCCCATGACCGACCCCTCTGCAGTGTCGTGGAACTACCAACAAACAGTGGTCACATACAAAGGCAAGGAAATTTCGGGAGAACTGCCAGGAACAGTCCTTGTTGAAAAGTATTCAAATATACAAGAGATAAACAACGCCACGAAAGCGTTTTCCATCTAAAAAGCTGGTGAGCGCCGAAGAAGCAGAGACATTCTTTCAGAAAATGAAAATGCCAGACTATGAAACAGTAGACCAATTGAGGAAGTGTCCTGAGCAAGTGTCACTGCTGACCAAATCTGCCGAACATCAGAAGATCCTTATGAAAACTCTGAACGAAGCATATGTGCCAGCCGAGACTTCGATTGAACAACTTGAAAGGATGGCAGAAAGATTCTTCGCTATCAACTAACTCTCCTTCAGTAAAAGTGATTTTCCTCCAGAAGGAGCTGCTCACAATAAAGCGTTGCACCTGACGGTCAAATGTGAAGGTTATTACGTTAAGCGGGTCATGGTGGACGGAGGCTCGGGGGTTGACATCTGCCCACTCTCCACTTTGCAAGGAATGGAAATAGGGACGGGAAGGATTCGTCCAAATAATGTTTGTGTGAGAGCCTTCGATGGTGTTAAAAGAGATACCATCGGTGAAATTGATTTGATACTGACCATAGGCCCGGTGGATTTCGAGGTGACCTTCCAAGTTTTAGACATGTACACATCTTACAATTTTCTTCTGGGAAAGCCTTGGATCCATGCTGCAGGAGCGGTACCCTCAACCCTCCACCAGATGGTGAAATTTGAGCATGAAGATCAGGAGATCGTGGTCCACGGGGAAGGTGATCAGTCCATATATTGTGACCTATCTATCCCATGCCTGGAGGCAAGGGAGAGAAGTGAGCATATTATCTATCAAGCCTTTGAAATCGTGGTAACTGATCAGTATGAGGAAGGACACCAATGCCCCCAGCCTTTCTTATCCAATGCTTCGATCATGGTGGCCAAGGAAATGATTAGACATGGTTTCAAAGCAGGAAAAGGGTTGGGAAAATCTTTGCACGGAATAGCCGAACCGGTAACACTACCTGTAGCAAGAAAGTATTTCGGGATAGGCTTCCACCCTACCCCAGATGATGAGAAATAGGCCGATAAAAGAAAGAAAGATGGATGGGTCCTGCCGCAACCATTGCCACATCTGTATAAGACTTTGTCAAGCCTAGGTATGGCACAAAAGAGGAAGATGAGGTGTTCACGACTGATGAAATAGAAGATATTTGTGAAGCTATGAGGCAAATGCTCTATGAAACCAACATGGTCCAGCCAGGGGAAGGGACTAGCACCGCTGAGGTGCTCTACATGGGACTAGATGCCAAACTCCAAAATTGGAAGGCTACGCCTTTCCCGATCAAGCGGGAGTCCCGGTAGACTAGCCTTGTCACCTTTGCTGCATCTCGGGTTATTTCAGGGTGTAACTCGGATGTTTCTTTTAATTTTTTGTCTTTAAATTTCCAAATGTAAACCCTGTTATCTTTAAAAATTTCCAAGAAATGAAATCAATATTTCATCGTCCATTTTCTCTTTAGTCTTTCTGATTTTTGTTATTTTTCCCTTTTATCTTTTCTTTTCAGTTATAATAATGCGGCTTTAAATAACATGACATGCTTGCGGACTTCATGCCCCGACTCGAACATGCTTTTTAACTGTGAAATAATGAATCAAGAACCAAAATATGATGAAGAGGAGGCTTTTAGGAAATAAACCGAGAATTGGAAATATTTGAGAACAAACCTAAGCCAAATCTGAATGACACTGAACCGCTTAATTTGGGAACTGCCGAAGAAATAAGGGAAACCAAAATAAGCATTCACACAGATGGGAAAACTCGAGATGCAATAATCCAACTCTTGGTTGAGTTTAAAGATGTGTTTGCTTGGTCGTATGATGATATGCCAGGACTGAGTGTGGATCTAGTGGTGCACAAACTGCCAATTTATCCCGATTGTCCTCCAGTACAACAAAAGCAAAGGAAGTTTAAAACCGATATCAGTGATAAGATCAAAGAAGAAATCACAAACAACTGAAAGCAGGGGTAATCCGGGTGGTCCGATATACTACATGGTTAGCCAATATGGTTCCTGTGCCAAAGAAAGACGGGAAGACCCGAGTGTGTGTGGACTACAGAGATTTGAATAAGGCGAGTCCCAAAGAAAACTTTTCGCTGCCCAACATCCACATCCTTGTTGATAACTGCGCCAAACATGAAATACAGTCCTTCGTAGATTGTTACGCAGGATATCATCAGGTGTTGATGGATGAAGAAGATGCTGAGAAGACAGTTTTCACTACACCCTGGGGCACTTACTGCTATCGGGTCATGCCATTTGGGCATAAGAACATTGGGGAAACCTACATGAGAGCCATGACCGCCATTTTCCATGACATGATGCACCAAGAGATAGAGGTTTATGTGAGTGACGTAATCATCAAGTCGCGAACTCAGAGTGCCCACGTTAGAGATTTGAGAAAGTTCTTTGAACGGCTACGCAAGTATGATTTGAAGATGAATCTGGCCAAATGTGCCTTCGGAGTTCCATCGGGCAAGCTCCTGGGTTTTATAGTCAGTAGAAGAGGTATCGAGTTGGATCCAACAAAAATAAAAGCTATTCGAGATCTACCCCCTCCGAAAACTAAGAAAGACGTGATGAGTTTACTGGGCAGGTTAAACTATATTAGTCGATTCATTGCTCAACTGACTACCACGTGTGAGCCTATATTCAAACTTTTGAAGAAAGATGCGGCAATCAAATGGACATCCGAATGTCAAGAGGCCTTCGAAAAGATCAAGGAATATCTGTCAAATCCTCCGTTGTTGGTCCCACCCGAGCCAGGGCGACCTCTCTTCTTGTATCTGACGGTGTTGGAAAATTCTTTTGGTTGCGTTCCGGGGCAACACGATATAACCGGCAAGAAAGAGCAGACAATCTACTATCTGAGTAAGAAGTTCACCAGCTATGAGTCCAAGTATACTTTGTTGGAGAGAACATGCTGTGATATGGCGTAGGTCGCTCAGAAGTTGAGACACTATCTTCAAGCCCACACTACCTACCTCATAACAAGGTTGGATCCGTTGAAATACATATTCCAGAAACCGATGCCCACTGGGAGACTGGCCAAATGGCAAATCCTGCTCACTGAATTCGACATAGTCTATGTCACTCGTACGGTAATGAAAGCCCAGGCGTTGGAAGATCATTTAGCAGAAAACCCGATTGACGAGGAATATCAACCATTGAGCACATACTTCCCAGATGAAGAAGTTAATTCAGTAGAAGCTATCTCTGAAGACACCCGTGCTTGGAAAATGTTCTTTGACGGAGCGGTAAACGCAAGAGGTGTAGGCATTGGGGCAATCTTGATATCACCCAATGGTTAGCACTATCCAGCTACAGCTAGGCTCCGATTCTTTTGCACAAACAACACAGCTGAATATGAAGCCTGCATCATGGGTATGAATATGGCAATCGACCAGGAAGTTGAAGACTTATTGATCATAAGGGACTCCGATTTAATTATCCGGAAAGCACAAGGGGAGTGGGAGACTCGAGACGTTAAGCTCATCCCATACCGGCAATACATGGAAGATCTCACTAAACGTTTCAAGTCAATAGAGTTCAGGTACATACCTCGATGTCACAATGAACTAGCAATGCTCTCCCCACTTTAGCTTCAATGCTGCCTTAACCAGGCAATACCCATATTGATCCCCTGGAAATTCAAATCAAAGAAAGGCACGGTTATTGTAATGCGGTCGAGGTGGACCTAGCATTCAACCTTGATATCATGATATCAAAAGATTTCTGAAAACATAAGAGTACCCCGAACAAGCCACTGGAAACCAGAAGAGAACCATTAGATGACATGCAAGTGATTTTTTCTTAAGCGGTGATGTTTTGTATAAAAGGACTCCGCACCTCAACTTGCTAAGATGCGTTGATGCCAAAGAAGCCGAAAGAATTAAGCATGAGGTGCACGTAGGGGTGTGCGGACCTCATATGAACGGATATGTTTTGGCAAAGAAAATGCTGCGAGCGGGATATTATTGGATGACCATGGAAAAGGATTGCTTCGGCTTTGTTCGAAAATATCATCAATGCCAGGTGCACGGTGATTCGATTCATGCACCTCCGACGGAGCTCCATCCGATGTCAGCACCTTGGCCGTTTGTT